>JAJOZX010010727.1:0-127139 GCA_023014485.1 Bathynomus jamesi | reverse complement strand
ATATATATAATAATATATATATATAAATAATATATATATAACTAATATATATATATATATATATATATATAAATAAATAGATATATATATATATAAATAATATATATATATATATATAAATAATATATATAATATATATATAAATAATATATATATATATATAAATAATAGTATATATATATATATAAATAATATTATATATATATATATAAATAATATATATATATATATATAAATAATATATATATATATAAATAATATATATTATATATATAAATAATATATATATATATATATATATATAATAAATAATATATAATATATATATATAAATAATCCCAGCGATTCTTCAATACGTCAATAATAGAAATCCAGTAAAAAGGTGTCTTAGGTCCATTAAAAATGGAATGGAGATCTAGTCTCTGAAAACAAGGAAATGGCTACCTTGCTAAACGAATTTTTTACGTCAGTTTTTACTATAGAAGATTGTAACGAATATCCCTACGGTCATAGACATAATACTTTTGCTAATGGTATATTGGTAATATTGTCGTTAGTGAAGGGGAAGTAATGCGCTATATTGATAAATGAAAACGCGTAAATCACCGGGTCCGGATTCCATATATCCCATAAACTAAAAGAATTAAAAGATAGCATTGTTGTGCCGCTAACAAAGATTTTTAATGCGTCTATTTCTGAGGGGTGCGTACCAGATAATTTCAAGTTAGAAAAACGTAAACACCTATCTTTAAGAAAGGCGATAAAGGGCGGGGGAAATTATAGGCCAATCAGTTTAACGTCTGTTGTAGGTAAGCTACTGGAATCAATAATTAGGGATCGTATAGTCGAACACTTAGAAGTGCATAATCTGGTCAGAATACGCAGCACAGTTTTAGGCGAAAACAAATCTTGCTTAACTAATCTTTTAGAATTTTTCCAAAGCGTGGTAACGTTTACGATAGACATCGGGCGGTTGATGTAGTGTATTAGATTTCAAAAAGCGTTTGACACCGTGCCGCACAAAAGACTGATTGAAAAAACTAAGGCTCATGAATCAGGGGTGTAGTAATAAATTGGCTAGAAGAATGATTGCGAGGCAGGAAACAGAGGTGGTCGTTGATGGAGCGGAGTCGTGTTGGGCTAATGTAGCGAGTGGCGTTCTCAGGGTTCTGTATTGGGCCCCTTGCTTTTTCTTATATATATTAACGATTTAGATGTCGGCCTAGTCAGTACAGTTTCAAAGTTTGCGGATGACACGAAGCTGGGGGTAGGGCGATTAATGACGAAGATAGAGGTAAAATTCAGGAAGATCTGAATAAAATCGTTGATTGGTCAGTCACATGGCAAATGAGATTTAACGTGGATAAGTGCAAAATTATGCATATAGGTTCGCGTAACGGTAATTTTGCGTATAGTGTATGTCAGGGAAAGATTTAACAAGCGTAGTAGAGCAGGAAAAGGATTTAGGAGTTATAGTCACTGGTGATTTAAAAGTAGCGAAACAAAGTACAGCGGCGGTCATAAGGCGAACAAAGTGTTAGGTTTTATAGCTCGAATTTGAGTACAAATCGCGCGATATTATAGTTCCTCTTTATAAATCATTAGTTAGACCCCATTTGGAGTACGCGGTCCAATTTTGGAATCCGCATATGCGCAAAGATATAGACAAAATCGAAAGAGTTCAAAGACGAGCAACTAAGATGATTCCGTCTCTTAGGTCAAAGTCGTACGAGGATAGGCTTAAAGAGTTAAAATTGACTACAACTCGAGACTAGGAGGTTAAGGGGTGATCTAATCCAGGTTTTCAAAATTATGAATGGGTTTGATAACGTAGATAGAGATAGCTTTTTCGAAATATCTCAATATAATAGGGACAGAAATAACGGGTGTAAGTTGACAAGTAGAAGGTTTGAGACAGCAGTTGCGAAAAACTTTTTTACGCATAGAATAGTAAATAGCTGGAATAGTTTGCCGGTAGAAGTAATTAGTAGCACGTCTATAAACATGTGCGAAAAATGCTCTTTATGAATTGGTCCACAATTAACCCACCCCTTATTTCTCCAGTCTAACTATAGAGTAGATCAAGTCTAGCCTAGAGGGGTCAGCCTAGAGATTCCGGAAATGGTCCAGAGCGGGCAGATAAATTGAGGTCCACAGTAGGATTCCTCACCAAACTAGGTTAGGGCAATCTACCTTTACCTTTGTTAAACTATGAGTTGATGCTGGGTCTTAGGCCACAATGTAGGCCTAAGTTGTCTGACCCAGCTTAATTTAATGAATCTACCTAAACTGGGTTAAAAACACAATTAGTCACTTACTGCTAGTTATTAGAGAGTCTCTTTTCTCCTTGTATAATTGTCGAGAGCGTACTTGCTGGTGGGGATCTTTCTTCGGTCTGTTCTCCTCCCTTCTCCAGTTGCGTCCTCTCGCCCCGTTCTTCGTTTTCGTTCTGCTTTGTTCTCCTCTTCGCGGGGCTTTTTCCACCAGCGTTGTCTTGGTTTTTTCCCCGGTTGGTTGATCGGTAATGTATATCTATTACCGAGCACGCTCTTCTCACACAGTATATAAATACTAGTGTGGAGAATAACTCTGGTGAGCAACCAATTGGTTTCATCCACCCAGTTATTGACATAAAAGGAATGTAATAATTGTTAGATTAACTACCTACCTACTCAGTGAACCATTTTCGTTACCTCCCAACTACCCACTCATCAGTTTTCCATACATGTTTAAGAATCGATTGGACGCGCATGTTGATAGAAAGGGTATAGTTTAAGGTAGTAAAATTAAGGCTTTGTGGGGATAGATCCCACAGCTCAACACACGTGTTGTGGGATATAGGGAGGCAGCGTCTTGGGTTAGGGGATACTCTCTGTCCTTACACACCCCATTTAAAGAGATTCCTCGGCCGAGCGGTGCCCCGCATAGTACTGAGGTATTGAAAAACTCATGATCTTCACTTGCCCCACAAACACCTTTAAATGGGAGACCCATAATGGGTGCACACACATTTCTACATTACTGTACAGTCTTTACAGCCACACCTACACTTTTCCTCGTAAGTGTATATATTGTAATGTATATGGTTGTAAATTTTGACTTGGTCCGCAATCGATATAGACCGTGACTTGATGGATACCGTAATGAAATTGACTGGATTGTTTGGATCTGATATATTTGCATGTCCGTTATAAATAGATATAGAATGTAACATATTTGTAGAGAGTAGTCTATTATGACTTGCTCCTCTGGACCGAGAGATTCTATCTTTAGTTTTAAACCGATAATTAATTATTTTTAAATTGATAATTATTTAGTTTCGTAAAAATTGGTCGTTGCCAATTTACCGGCAGTTTTTAAATAAGTTTCTTATGTTCTTGTGGTTCGGAACCCACGTAAAATTGTAGGTCCCCTCCGCCACCACGGAGGACATACACAATACACGATTACGAACACAGTTAGGTAGACCAGCCATGAATGGATCCTAGGGTCTTTGTTGGTCTGAAACATTATAACATTATTATTATATATATATAATATATATATATTATATATATATATATTAAATGATGTACCTCGGTATCGGCCTGTTTTGCCGATGTATCGGTATTGGTGAAATTGTGGCCTATACTACCGATACCACCGATACTTTATAAAAATATTCAATTTTGATCCTTTAGATTTTCTAAACTGTGATATTCTTGATAAGTTTCAGATAAAGAAGGATGGTTAGTAATTAACACATTGAAACCAAATAAAGCTGCTGGTCCCAATAATAGCTATGTTAGGATTCTCAAAGAAGGGGAGGATAGCTTAGCTGAGGCACTATTTTATTTCTTATTGATACAGTCGCCCGCATATGTAATGTTCCTCGCCTCACAGACGACTCCGTACATGTGGCAACGCCGCAGTGATAGTCAAGGTACCCAACTGGGTGGAAGGTGTGGGTGGAAGGTGGACAATCGAGTCCAACAAAATATAACACAGACATATACTGTACATCTAAAGGACTTGAATGTGCAGTTATTGACATACAGGTAATTATAATGTAATGTCCGTGTTCATAAAGATAAACAATTAATATGATCGTGAACAATGTTGAACTTCATGTAGTTTAGACTAGTCTTATACAGTAACTAGCGGAGCGACCCGGCATTGCTCGGGTGGAAGTTGAACGCTATATATAAGCACACCGGACAAAAAATTAGTCACCCCTCTCAGAATGTACCTAATAACGTGTGACGGCGCCTCTGGCCTTGATAACCGCACGAATCCGGCGAGGCAGAGACTCTACGAGGTTGTGCATGTACTGAACATCGATTTGCTGCCACTCGTTCATCAGCCGGTCCCGCCAGAGTTCGTGGGTGTCTATTCCTGCGCTTCACTTTCTGTTTCCAGCCTGAACAACACCTTCGACGCATTCAGGATTAAAGGCTTCATTGGACCTGCGATGTACTCGTCGCCTTCCATCATTGGAGAACAAACAAAAACGAGACTCATCGGACCAAATTACACGTTTCCAATCTGCCGCAGTCCAGTTTTTGTGCCTCTGAGCCCATTTATAACGTGCCAATTTGTGACTTGCTGTTAACAGCGGCCTCTTCCGTGGTACCCTGTATGGAAAACTGATGAGTGGGTAGTTGGGAGGTAACGAAAATGGTTCACTGAGTAGGTAGGTAGTTAATCTAACAATTATTAAATTCCTTTTATGTCAATAACTGGGTGGATGAAACCAATTGGTTGCTCACCAGAGTTATTCTCCACACTAGTATTTATATACTGTGTGGGAGGAGCGTGCTCGGTAATGGAGATACATTACCGCTCAACCAACCGAGGAATAAACCAAGACAACGCTGGTGGAAAAAGCCCCGCGAAGAGGAGAACAAAGCAGAACGAAAACGAGGAACGGGGCGAGAGGACGTACCAGCAAGTGCGCTCTCGACAATTACAAAACCGGAGAAGGGAGACACTCCAATAACAAACAGTAAGTGACTAATTGAGTTTTTTAACCCAGTAAGTTAATCACATTAAATTAAGCTGGGTCAGACAAGTTAGGCCTACATTGTGGCCTAAGACCCAGCATCAACTCATAGCTTAACAAAGGTGAAGGTAGATTGCCCTAACCTAATTCTTGTGAGGAATCCTACTGTGGACCTCAATTTATCTGCCCGCTCTGGACCATTTCCGGAATCTCTAGGCTGACCCCTCTAGGCTAGACTTGATCTACTCTATAGTTAGACTGGAGATATAAGGGGTGGGTTAATGTGGATCAATTCATACAGAGCATTTTTCGCATTGGTGGTCCGTGTGTGGGGAATTTACAAACCTTAACCTTACTAAACAAAAATTGCAGAATTAGGCTAAATGTCTAGCCTAAGCCTAACCTAATCAAGCCTAATTAGGTCTACAACCTAGGGCCTAACTAGGAAACATTTACATTTAAGGAGTCTCATTCTTATAAGCTTAGACCTGAGTGACACACAAGTACTTGGGGGGATTAAACCAAATTTAAACTTGACTGTTTTGTCTGTACTCTCTCTTCTCTGGTAATTTCTTCTTGTCCTCTATTTCATTACGATCCCCAGTTAAACAATTTTGACTTAGACATGGACAGTGCGGAATTGAAGAAGTTAAAAAAGAAAAGGGGGGCAAAGTTGGGAGCTGTTACAAAGGCTGTGAACACTTTTAACAATATTACACAACCAGGTGAAGAAAATTTAGAGAGTGTAATTCTTAAATTGGAAACTAAAAAGAAGGAAATAATAGCCATTAATGAGAGTATTTCAGAGTTAGTTGAATCCGAAATGGCTGAAGAACAATTGATAGACCTTTACGCTGATGATGATCAGGTAATCTCAATTGAACAGCAAATAAGGAGACTACGGTCTCGTTTGACTGACTTAACACCAAAAAAACCTAATTCTGATTTTAATCAAAGTAGGGCTAACCTTCAACAAAATTTAAGTGGCATGCTAAATCCTGAGTCACAAGAATTGAGGGCTCAGTTACCCATTTTGCTAGTACCAACATTTGAAGGGGACACGGTACAATTCCCATCTTTCATCGACAAATTTGAGAATTTAATAGGTAATAAACCTTATATTTCAACTGTTGAAAAGTTTAGTTACTTAACTAGTTCCCTTAAAGGCCCAGCCTATAACCTGATAGCCTATTTACCAGCCGTAGGGAATTCATATGAAGTAGCTATTGATCTCTTAAAACGTAATTACATTAATAAAGATGTGATTGTACAGTATATGAATTATCTCAACAAATTTTTCAATTTGCACCCATAAAAGATAACCATAGTGATATGGAAAATTTTTATACAAAATTAGAAGCTATTATAGGACAACTGGTTAGCAATGAGATAGATATTAAAGCTTCATCTTGGATTATACAAGGCATAGTACTTAGGTGCCTTCCTTCGAGGGTTAAAGATATTTTAATTCTAAAGACGGGAGAAAATTATCCTAATCTGGAAAATATAAGAAAACACTTCCCCAATATCCTAATTAATTACAAATTGAGAGATTTTCCAACACATAAGACCCAGACTATGGATAAACCAAAGACTGTTCCCAGAGACCAACTAGCTACAGCCAAACAGACAAAACTTGATACTGTAGAATCAAATGTGACCAACTATAATACACGAACACCTACATTACAGAACTTTAATGTAACTGCTGCCTCAACTTACACACCACATTGCAAATTTTGTGCAAGTAATGAACACAGTAGTACTGGGTGTGACAAATATTCAGACTTTAACCAAAGGGCTAAAAGATGTGAACAGTTGAACCTGTGTAAAAAGTGTACTGGCCAGGGACATTATAGGAAAGATTGTAAATCTAGGTTAAGATTCAAATGTAAGTTTTGTAAAAGTTTACCACATGTCTCATCAATGTGTGATTCACCAAAGTGTCCAACAATAGTACTCAAACTCAAAAGATACCTCCCCCAAACAAAGGTAATCAGAAAATGCCACTTTCATGGGACATTCTGCTTGTTCAAACAATGTAACAAGAAACACTGAGATTCTTTTACCAACTATTACTTTGGACTTAGTGAATAGTGAGGGTAGTACCACTCCAGTGAGATGTCTTATAGACTGTTGTTCTCAACAAACATTTGTTTCACAAAATGTAGTCAATAAATTGGGTTTGACACCAAACCGAATGAACAAAACCTCAATATTGCATCCTTTGTTAAGGATAACTCGGACAAAAATAGCTATAAGACAATTGACCTGGAACTACATTTAGAAAGTAAATTCAAGAAAATTGAAGCAGTTATTATTTCTAAAGTAGGACAAAACAAACTGGTTATACCCAAACTAGAACAAACCATAAATCATTTGGGAAAACACTACAAAATAGCTGATAGACATATCACTAACAACACAGTAGCTAACATTGAAATGCTAATAGGGGCAGATTATATTAATCTTATTCATAAGGGCATAGTAGAGATAGGTAATGGTATAGCTATTCAGACTCCATCAGGGATAGCCCCTTTGGGTGACCTATCAGAATACAACCTAGACCTAAACCAAAACAGTTCATGACCAACAAATACTGTGTGCCTCAACTCAGTCCTACATAACACCTGTAAGAATAGCAACACTTTGAATAATATTATCTCAACTGAGAACATTAATTCATCATTATCAAATGAAACTTTGGATGAGGCAATTCAAACTTTATGGTTGCTAGAATCTGTGGGTATACATGACACAAATCAAACTTCAGAAGATCAGTTAATGGTAGAAAGATTTGAAGACACCATTCAGTGCAAAGACAATAGTTATTTTATTGAGTTACCTTGGAAAATAAATTGTCCAACTTTAAGAGACAATCTCAAAGTAGCTAAAGGACATTTATATAAAGTAATGAAAAAACTCAAACAAGATAATAATGTAAAAATATATAATGATGTCTTCAAAGAACAGCTACAGAAAGGCTTCATTGAAGAAGTAACAAATAACCCTTTTAAAAAAGATGGTTGTCATTATTTAACCCACAGGGGGTTTATCGACAAGATGCCCCAACAACAAAACTCAGAGTAGCATATAACTGTAGCCTCAAAGACAGTGATAAACACAGTTTGAATGATTGCCTGATTGAGGGTCCTAATCTCATTTCTGACCTTGTGAAGATCTTACTGAGGTTCAGGTTAGACAAATATGCCGTACAAAGTGACATTTCAAAGGCATTTTTGAGAATAAATCTTAAAAATGAATATGATAAGAACCAACTTAGGTTCTTATGGTTCAAGGATCCATTTGATTTGAATAAAGGGTTCATAACCTATAGATTTAATGTTGTGTTGTTTGGAGCCAATTGCTCACCTAGCCTATTAGCATTGACAATTAGACATCATTTAAACCAGTTTAATAACTCTTTAACATTGAACTTCCTTAAGGAACATTTTTACGTAGACAATCAAATAGGCTCAACGACAACAAAATCTGAATTATCTGAAGTCTATGAACACTCTCAAAACATTATGCAACAAGGTAACTTTGAACTTAGAGAGTGGATTTCAAATGATGAGGATTTAAACAAAAAGATTTTAAAGGATAATAATGGTCTTACTGAGCCATCAGACAGAGTTAAAACTTTAGGTATGAACTGGTATTTGGATGCAACTTCTAACAGTCATGATTCAATCTGTACTAAAGGTTTTAAACTTGATGAGGAAGCAAATACTAAAAGACAAATATTATCAGAGGCTTCCAAAATTTTTGATCCCATGGGTCTATTCCTGCCTTCAACAATAAAATCAAAGATTCTCCTCCAAGAAATTTGGAGGACAAATGTTGGGTGGGATGATCCAATAACAAATGAAAATCAAAAATCTTGGAAGAAGTTAGCTACTGATTTAACAAAAGTGCAGAACATTAAAATTCAATGGTGCTGTGGGTTTAGGGATAAGCCCCAGAGACTTCATGTGTTTGCTGATGCAAGCACACAAGCTTATGGGTGCTGTGCGTATCTTGTAAACCCTACAGAAAGTCATCTAATTTATGCAAAAGGGAAAGTTGCACCTCTCAAACCTACCCGAACCATACCTCAATTGGAACTATTGGCTGCTACATTAGCCATTAAAACCATTTCATTGCTTAAGGATGCTTACTATGATGTGTACTTAAGTCATATCCACGTCTGGCTTGACAGTCAGATTTGTCTTGCCTGGATACGGAATGATAGCATTAATAGTAAGAATATCTTTGTAAGAAATAGGCTAAAAGAAATAGCTGAAGCTAATGAAAGCCTACAAGTAAACTTTCACTATGTTCCAACTAAACAAAATCCAGCAGACTTTCTGACCAGAGGTTTATCCTACAAGTTGTTGAAGTCAAACAAAACTTGGTTTATGGGACCTAAGTGGCTCTGTAATACAGACCAATGGCCTGTGGAACAAGTTAACTTGACATTAAATTTAATCTTTTCAAATGAAAAGGTTGAACCAATCACTAATTATGAACAGTATTCTGATTTCAACAAACTTGTCAGGGTTACAGCCTACTGTTTGAGGTTTGCTCACAACTGTTTAACTACAATTAACAAACAGCTAAATAAAAATAATCATAATTATACAGAAGTTGCAACCAAATACTGGATAGGCCAAGCACAACAAAAAGAGTACAATAAAGAGTTAGAATTCTTAACTAATGGGAAACAAAGAAAAGAACCTGTACCATCAGTAGTTGTGGATCTAAACTTGTTCAGAGATGAGGAAGGTCTTCTAAGGTGTAAAGGGAGATTAGACAAATCAAAACTGTCATACAAAAGCAAACATCCAATCCTTTTACCTAGATTTAGCTATTTGACAACATTAATCATCAGAAAAACACACAATGATGTATATCATATGGGGGTACCACAGACACTAACTACATTAAGAAAAACTTATTGGATACCCAAGGGAAGGATCACTGTTAAAACAGTCCTGAGTGAGTGTGTCACATGTAGGCGTATTCATGCTAGGCCCTATAGGAAACCAAATCCTCCTGCTTTGCCAGAGGAGAGAGTTACTCTCAACAGACCCTTTGAGACTGTAGGCATTGACTATACAGGAGCATTGACTGTAGGGGTGGGTGAAACTGAACAAAAAATGTACATTGTACTGTTTACATGTGCTGCCTCACGAGCTGTTTATTTGGATGTTGTGGAGGACCTTACAGCAGAATCTTTTGTTGCTGTCTTTAAGAGATTCTGTGCACGACATTCAGTACCCAAGACAGTTTGGACTGACAATGCTACATATTTCAAAGCTGGTGAACAAGTCATCCACGACTTGTTAAGCAATGAAATCACACAATTATATATACAAAATTCAAACATAAAGTGGAAGTATATTCCGGTTGCCTCTCCTTGGTATGGTTCTATCTGGGAGAGGAATATACAAACAGTAAAGAATTGCTTGAAGAAAGCAATTGGCAAAAAACAGATACACTTATTTGGGTTACTCACTCTCCTGGCTGAGATTGAGAACATCATAAACAATAGACCACTCACTTATGTGAGTGACAACATTAATGACCCGGAACCATTAACTCCAAATCATTTGATTCGGGGAGAACAAGTTAGTCTCCTGCCGGACTACAATATAGACTCTTCAGAAGACCCAAACTGGACTCACAACATGATGAGCTCCAGACTAAGTTACAACATTTAACTAGAGTTAAAGCTCATTTCATTAAAAAGTGGAAAACTGAGTACTTGATGGGTCTAAGAGAGAGACATAAACAATGACTAAGAAGGATTGGTCTGACACAATTAAGGTAGAGGACCTTGTTCTCATACATGACAGTACTCCAAGACAATACTGGCCTCTGGCTAGAGTTTCAGAACTCAGACCAGGGCAGACGGGGTAACAAGAGTGGTCAAATTAAGGACTTCAACGGGTGACACAACAAGAGACATTTCTCTTTTGTACCCTTTAGAGTCTGGACCCAAAACAATGGACTTTGGAGAACCTTCTCCACTGACAGTAACAACTGGAGACACTGAACTTCCAGTAACTATTCCTTTGACAGTAGGAGTGGTAACGCATCCTACTACAACATTGACAGACACAAGACCTCAGCGACAAACAGCATTAAAGGCGCGACTATTTTTACAACAAAAAATAGATGCTGGGGAATTGTAATTTTATCTTCTAACTTTCATTTTTTTTTTCTTATGGTAAAGACCATAGACAGTTTCATCCTATGGATGTATATTTTCTCTTCTAATTAAATGCTACACCTTCTCCATGAGAAGGTGAGGATAGGCACTGTTAATCAGATTAACAGGCATTTACAGTCAAATAGTTAGCTAGTCTACACTCAGACATAAAAATTGGTGACAATGACACCAAAATTTTTATCTCCCGGGGCCCCCAGTATATGGAAAACTGATGAGTGGGTAGTTGGGAGGTAACGAAAATGGTTCACTGAGTAGGTAGGTAGTTAATCTAACAATTATTAAATTCCTTTTATGTCTATGGAAAACTGATGAGTGGGTAGTTGGGAGGTAACGAAAATGGTTCACTGAGTAGGTAGGTAGTTAATCTAACAATTATTAAATTCCTTTTATGTCAATAACTGGGTGGATGAAACCAATTGGTTGCTCACCAGAGTTATTCTCCACACTAGTATTTATATACTGTGTGGGAGGAGCGTGCTCGGTAATAGATACATTACCGCTCAACCAACCGAGGAAAAAACCAAGACAACGCTGGTACAAGAAGCCCCGCGAAGAGGAGAACAAAGGGAGAACGAAAACGAAAACGAGGAACGGGGCGAGAGGACGTACCAGCAAAGTACGCTCTCGAAATTACATAACCGGAGAAGGGAGAGACTCCAATAACTAAAAGTAAGTGACTAATTGAGTTTTTACACCAGTAAGTTATTCGCATTAAATTAAGCTGGGTCAGACAAGTTAGGCCTACATTGTGGCCTAAGACCCAGCATCAACTCATAGCTTAACAAAGGTGAAGGTAGATTGCCCTAACCTAATTCTTGTGAGGAATCCTACTGTGGACCTCAATTTATCTGCCCGCTCTGGACCATTTCCGGAATCTCTAGGCTGACCCCTCTAGGCTAGACTTGATCTACTCTATAGTTAGACTGGAGATATAAGGGTGGGTTAATTGTGGACCAATTCATACAGAGCATTTTTCGCATTGGTGGTCCGTGTGTGGGGAATTTACAAACCTTAACCTTACTTAACAAAAATTGCAGAATTAGGCTAAATGGTCTAGCCTAAGCCTAAGCCTAAGCTAATCAAGCCTAATTAGGTCTACAACCTAGGGCCTAACTAGGAAACATTTACATTTAAGGAGTCTCATTCTCTTATAAGCTTAGACCTGAGTGACATAAGTACTTGGGGGGGATTAAACCAAATTTAAACTTGACTGTTTTGTCTGTGCTCTCTCTTCTCTGGTAATTTCTTCTTGTCCTCTATTTCATTACGATCCCCAGTTAAACAATTTTGACTTAGACATGGACAGTGCGGAATTGAAAAAGTTAAAAAAGAAAAGGGGGGCAAAGTTGGGAGCTGTTACAAAGGCTGTGAACACTTTTAACAATATTACACAACCAGGTAAGGAAAATTTAGAGAGTGTAATTATTAAATTGGAAATTAAAAAGAAGGAAATAATAGCCATTAATGAGAGTATTTCAGAGTTAGTTGAATCCGAAATGGCTGAAGAACAATTGATAGACCTTTACGCTGATGATGATGATCAGGTAAGCTCAATTGAACAGCAAATAAGGAGACTACGGTCTCGTTTGACTGACTTAACACCAAAAAAACCTAATTCTGATTTTAATCAAAGTAGGGCTAACCTTCAACAAAATTTAAGTGGCATGCTAAATCCTGAGTCACAAGAATTGAGGGCTCAGTTACCCATTTTGCTAGTACCAACATTTGAAGGGGACACGGTACAATTCCCATCTTTCATTGACAAATTTGAGAATTTAATAGGTAATAAACCTTATATTTCAACTGTTGAAAAGTTTAGTTACTTAACTAGTTTCCTTAAAGGCCCAGCCTATAACCTAATAGCCTATTTACCAGCCGTAGGGGATTCATATGAAGTAGCTATTGATCTTTTAAAACGTAATTACGTTAATAAAGATGTGATTGTATATGAATTATCTCAACAAATTTTTGAATTTGCACCCATAAAAGATAACCATAGTGATATGGAAAATTTTTATACAAAATTAGAAGCTATTATAGGACAACTGGTTAGCAATGAGATAGATATTAAAACTTCATCTTGGATTATACAAAGCATAGTACTTAGGTGCCTTCCTTCGAGGGTTAAAGATATTTTAATTCTAAAGACGGGAGAAAATTATCCTAATTTAGAACAAATAAGAAAACACTTCCCCAATATCCTAACTAATTACAAATTGAGAGATTTTCCAACACATAAGACCCAGACTATGGATAATAGGGTGGAGTGAAAATGGCCCCAAAATTTTTTTTTGTGAATTTTAACTTACTTGAGGTTTTAAAAGTTGCCAATGGACTAATAGAACAATATGCAAAAAAGTTTATTAAAATCAGACAATCTTTTGATCGACCACCAGACGTTATAAGTTTACAATAATATACGATTTTACACAAAAATACCTAAAATACGAGTAAACATCAGACTATATATTTTTAGTTATTTTGGCACACTATTATGCTAACGATAGAGTCTGAGTTATGCATGCATGGTTAATTCAGAATTGATAGTCACGTTTAGACTCAAGTTTCGGCATAAGCTGCCGAGAAGCGACGCGAGCCCGAATAAATCCATGGCGGGACGTCTCGCCACACACAGCGGCTGAAGCTTCGGTAACTAGGTTCACGCATCTTTCCACCGCCTGTGTGTGACAAGGGAAGCGAGGGAAGAGGACACTTGGTGAAATTCGAGCAGAGATCATGTCGTTCAATTCGTTGTCCGTCATATCCATCGTAACAGGAGGCTCCGTCACGGTCAAAGTCTGCCAATCGACCATGTCCTGGTATTCGGTCGCGTCGAGGTTGAGCGGTGGCACTCGAAACCTGCGGATTTTGTTTGCAGACACATGTGATCTTGCCTTCATGATTCTTCTGAGTCCGAGTTCCCTTATATGTGGTCGCTCATCTGTGATCATGGCTAATAGCACGTTCTCGGGGTGTCCGCAGAAGCCGTTTCGCCGAATCACCGGGTCGACGACTTTCTTTAGAGAGGAGCTGAGGTACCGTGTTCTCACCATCATCCCGTGCAGATGTTTGGCTCCATCTTTGCATGATGGCTGCGTCTTGATGGCGAACCATGTTGGGGCGTAGACCCGGATGATGAATGTGACAAGAGTTTTGATGTTGTTGGATGGTGCATCGAGGCCAACATAGAGGCGGAGGATTCTGTTGGCAGTTGTCAACCATCGCGAGTGGTTCAATGGTCCCGGTTTTCGCAATGCTAGATCACAGGGACAGTGTCCTTCACTGACAGCTTGACACATCTGCCACAGGTACTGCTGGTCAGTGCTCAGGTCCTTCACGTCAACATGCGGCAGTGGCTGTAATGGAGATATAGGTTCATACGATGTTATATGGAGTTCCGTGCATGCTGTGAGAGATTTCCCTATCGGTCCTGAGAAGCACTTAGGTCCTGTAGTTGCTCCATCTAAATGCTGAAACAGGTGTCGCAGGGGGAGCTCGTTAGCATGTAATAAGCACACGAGCCATTGCAGCGGTTTTTGTAGTAATTCCTCAAGCTGCCGAATAACTCCGCCATTATGTCCAGTGTTGACAGCGGTTCCGTCGCATCCGACGACTTTCACACTGTCGAGATCCACACTTCGCGCAGCCAAGCATTCAAAGATTACTTTGGAAATCGCCTTGCTTGATCCACTTGACGGCGTCACGTGGCCAAAGTACGATGAACCTGGTTCACAAATAATGCTGACGTGCTCTTCTGTATCTCTGTCCCGGTGGCCATGTCCTGCAGCGTCTCGTAAATTTTCATCGTTCTATCCTTTCGACCGTCGAAGTACAATCCAGGCAAGTCTGTCATACTGCTGTCTAGTTTTGTCAGTTCTTGACGAGTTCTACTTCTTTCTCGGCGAATTTTACTACGATCAATGACTTTGGAGGTGTCATTTGTAGACACAATTCCAATGTCTTGTAGCACGGATGAGGCAATAACGGCTGCTGCTCGATCTGAGACGCCCGTTCTATCGCACGCTTTAGCCAAACATGGTAATCGTACAGTCATCGTCATTCTTTGACGTTTACTCTCCAGTGTCGATAGATCAGGTTTACAGTGTGACTTAGATAGGGTGTATTCTTCGTCGCTGTTGTCGGTGTCGTCGTCCTTGTCTTCCTCGTTGTAGCTTCCAGAATTGCATTGCTGCTTCGATTGTTCTTGGTGAATGCTGTGTCTTCTCGATTCACAGACTTTCCTGGATATTTTCTTCTGTAGCTTTGTTGTTTCCACCAAATCGATGCCTCCTATAATCATCTTTCTGGCTCCTCTCTGGTCCTCTAGAAACTTTCTTTCTTTGAGTGGTACTTTGTCCGCTCTTTCGCACTTACAGCTCATGACGAAATCTACACATTTGCATTTGCTAATGTCGAAGAGTTTATCTGCGTCTTCTCTGAACTGTTCAAGTTGTTGCTTGTAGTTGTCGTTGTCCTTCCGAGCCTTGTATGGTTTCAAGATTTTCTTGTATTTCTCGTTGTACGGTCTGAGCGTTTCAATCACTCGTCCGTGCGTCACGGTCGGAAGAGACGCTTTCTCCCAAACAAGTTCAACATCAACGCAAACTTTTTTTGATACTTCGGCGAACGGTGGATATTTGTTATTCTTCGTTGTCAGCTGTTGTCTTGTATGGATGTAAGCCTTCATAACATCAGCGTAGGTGGGAAGAACATTTGTGGGTATCTCGCGTGGCGCGCCAAAAATCACACATGCCGCCTTCTCCCTCGTAATAATTTCCATTCTGAAAAAAAAAAACAATTATTATAAATTGTAAGCAATGTAAGACTATTAAAGAATTTCTGCAAGAAAAAGAAATATCAAATTAATACTGTCACACTCACTTGTCAAACACCTATAAACAGATATCAATATGTAATTAACTTACTTTTAATATCAAGTTTCACGAAAAAATGATGATAACAGCACAAATAACCTTCAATTCTCACTGCCACATGTGCACTGAGCTTGGCGGAGCAGCCGCGCTTTGCATATTACTCACTCTCCCCCCACTCCCAATCTCCCATCCCCTCTGACTCACGGACTGCATATGTAATCGCACCAAATCACTACCATCACTGAAACTAGCATTAAATCAATGTATGGTTAACTAAACTCTTTCTTATCTCACTTACTCACATCAGCTCTAATAATTTGGCCACCCTCTGTAATTGCCATTAATTTACATTCCACACATGTTGTAATCTTAAATGTCAACCTCAAGTATGCAATAACACAGTCTACAGCAAACTAAGCTGTTAATTATTTGCATAAACATGGATGAAAGACCCGCATCTTGGATGACTCCTGATGGGCAAAGCGATCGTTAAAACATGAAATATGCCATATATTAAAATCGCTGGTGGTCAATCAAGCATTGCTTCAATTGTATTATAATTTCACATGCTTGTTTCTAAAGCCCATTGGCAACTTTTCCACACTCAAGTAAATTAAAAATCCAAAAATGATATTTTCACTCCACCATAATGGATAAACCAAAGACTGTTCCCAGAGACCAACTAGCTACAGCCAAACAGACAAAACTTGATACTGTAGAATCAAATGTGACCAACTATAATACACGAACACCTATGCGAAAAATGCTCTGTATGAATTGGTCCACAATTAACCCACCCCTTATATCTCCAGTCTAACTATAGAGTAGATCAAGTCTAGCCTAGAGGGGTCAGCCTAGAGATTCCGGAAATGGTCCAGAGCGGGCAGATAAATTGAGGTCCACAGTAGGATTCCTCACAAGAATTAGGTTAGGGCAATCTACCTTCACCTTTGTTAAGCTATGAGTTGATGCTGGGTCTTAGGCCACAATGTAGGCCTAACTTGTCTGACCCAGCTTAATTTAATGCGATTAACTTTGGTGTAAAAACTCAATTAGTCACTTACTTTTAGTTATTGGAGTCTCTCCCTTCTCCGGTTGTGGTTTAGTTATCGAGAGCGTACTTTGCTGGTACGTCCTCTCGCCCCGTTCTTCGTTTTCGTTCTCCGTTCTCCTCTTCGCGGGGCTTCTTGTACCAGCGTTGTCTTGGTTTATTCCTCGGTTGGTTGAGCGGTAATGTATCTCCATTACCGAGCACGCTCCTCCCACACAGTATTTAAATACTAGTGTGGAGAATAACTCTGGTGAGCAACCAATTGGTTTCTTCCACCCAGTTATTGACATAAAAGGAATTTAATAATTGTTAGATTAACTACCTACCTACTCAGTGAACCATTTTCGTTACCTCCCAACTACCCACTCATCAGTTTTCCATAACCTACATTACAGAACTTTAATGTAACTGCTGCCTCAACTTACACACCACATTGCAAATTTTGTGCAAGTAATGAACACAGTAGTACTGGGTGTGACAAATATTCAGACTTTAACCAAAGGGCTAAAAGATGTGAACAGTTGAACCTGTGTAAAAAGTGTACTGGCCAGGGACATTATAAGAAAGACTGTAAATCTAGGTTAAGATTCAAGTGTAAGTTTTGTAAAAGTTTACGACATGTCTCATCAATGTGTGATTCACCAAAGTGTCCAAACAATAGTACTCAAACTCAAAAGATACCTCCCCCAAACAAAGGTAATCAAGAAAATGCCACTTTCATGGGACATTCTGCTTGTTCAAACAATGTAACAAGAAACACTGAGATTCTTTTACCAACTATTACTTTGGACTTAGTGAATAGTGAGGGTAGTACCACTCCAGTGAGATGTCTTATAGACTGTTGTTCTCAACAAACATTTGTTTCAAAAAATGTAGTTAATAAATTGGGTTTGACACCAAACCCGAATGAACAAAACCTCAATATTGCATCCTTTGTTAAAGATAACTCGGACAAAAATAGCTATAAGACAATTGACCTGGAACTACATTTAGGAAGTAAATTCAAGAAAATTGAAGCAGTTATTATTTCTAAAGTAGGACAAAACAAACTGGTTATACCCAAACTAGAACAAACCATAAATCATTTGGGAAAACACTACAAAATAGCTGATAGACATATCAACAACAACACAGTAGCTAACATTGAAATGCTAATAGGGGCAGATTATATTAATCTTATTCATAAGGGCATAGTAGAGATAGGTAATGGTATAGCTATTCAGACTCCATCAGGGATAGCCCCTTTGGGTGACCTATCAGAATACAACCTAGACCTAAACCAAAACAGCTCATGACCAACAAATACTATGTGCCTCAACTCAGTCCTACATAACACCTGTAAGAATAGCAACACTTTGAATAATATTATCTCAACTGAGAACATTAATTCATCATTATCAAATGAAACTTTGGATGAGGCAATTCAAACTTTATGGTTGCTAGAATCTGTGGGTATACATGACACAAATCAAACTTCAGAAGATCAGTTAATGGTAGAAAGATTTGAAGACACCATTCAGTGCAAAGACAATAGTTATTTTGTTGAGTTACCTTGGAAAATAAATTGTCCAACTTTAAGAGACAATCTCAAAGTAGCTAAAGGACATTTATATAGAGTAATGAAAAAACTCAAACAAGATAATAATGTAAAAATATATAATGATGTCTTCAAAGAACAGCTACAGAAAGGCTTCATTGAAGAAGTAACAAATAACCCTTTTAAAAAAGATGGTTGTCATTATTTAACCCACAGGGGGGTTTATCGACAAGATGCCCCAACAACAAAACTCAGAGTAGTATATAACTGTAGCCTCAAAGACAGTGATAAACACAGTTTGAATGATTGCTTGATTGAGGGTCCTAATCTCATTTCTGACCTTGTGAAGATCTTACTGAGGTTCAGGTTAGACAAATATGCCGTACAAAGTGACATTTCAAAGGCATTTTTGAGAATAAATCTTAAAAATGAATATGATAAGAACCAACTTAGGTTCTTATGGTTCAAGGATCCATTTGATTTGAATAAAGGGTTCATAACCTATAGATTTAATGTTGTGTTGTTTGGAGCCAATTGCTCACCTAGCCTATTAGCAATGACAATTAGACATCATTTAAACCAGTTTAATAACTCTCTAACATTGAACTTCCTTAAGGAACATTTTTACGTAGACAATCTAATAGGCTCAACGACAACAAAATCTGAATTATCTGAAGTCTATGAACACTCTCAAAACATTATGCAACAAGGTAACTTTGAACTTAGAGAGTGGATTTCAAATGATGAGGATTTAAACAAAAAGATTTTAAAGGATAATAATGGTCTTACTGAGCCATCAGACAGAGTTAAAACTTTAGGTATGAACTGGTATTTGGATGCAACTTCTAACAGTCATGATTCAATCTGTACTAAAGGTTTTAAACTTGATGAGGAAGCAAATACTAAAAGACAAATATTATCAGAGGCTTCCAAAATTTTTGATCCCATGGGTCTATTCCTGCCTTCAACAATAAAATCAAAGATTCTCCTCCAAGAAATTTGGAGGACAAATGTTGGGTGGGATGATCCAATAACAAATGAAAATCAAAAATCTTGGAAGAAGTTAGCTACTGATTTAACAAAAGTGCAGAACATTAAAATTCAAAGGTGCTGTGGGTTTAGGGATAAGCCCCAGAGACTTCATGTGTTTGCTGATGCAAGCACACAAGCTTATGGGTGCTGTGCGTATCTTGTAAGCCCTACAGAAAGTCATCTAATTTATGCAAAAGGGAAAGTTGCACCTCTCAAACCTACCCGAACCATACCTCAATTGGAACTATTGGCTGCTACATTAGCCATTAAAACCATTTCATTGCTTAAGGATGCTTACTATGATGTGGTTTTAATTCATATCCACGTCTGGCTTGACAGTCAGATTTGTCTTGCCTGGATAAGGAATGATAGCATTAATAGTAAGAATATCTTTGTAAGAAATAGGCTAAAAGAAATAGCTGACGCTAATGAAAGCCTACAAGTAAACTTTCACTATGTTCCAACTAAACAGAATCCAGCAGACTTTCTGACCAGAGGTTTATCCTACAAGTTGTTGAAGTCAAACAAAACTTGGTTTATGGGACCTAAGTGGCTCTGTAATACAGACCAATGGCCTGTGGAACAAGTTAACTTGACATTAAATTTAATCTTTTCAAATGAAAAGGTTGAACCAATCACTAATTATGAACAGTATTCTGATTTCAACAAACTTGTAAGGGTGACAGCCTACTGTTTGAGGTTTGCTCACAACTGTTTAGCTACAATTAACAAACAGCTAAATAAAAACAATCATAATTATACAGAAGTTGCAACCCAATACTGGATAGGCCAAGCACAACAAAAAGAGTACAATAAAGAGTTAGAATTCTTAACTAATGGGAAACAAAGAAAAGAACCTGTACCATCAGTAGTTGTGGATCTAAACTTGTTCAGAGATGAGGAAGGCCTTCTAAGGTGTAAAGGGAGATTAGACAAATCAAAACTTTCATACAAAAGCAAAAATCCAATCCTTTTACCTAGATTTAGCTATTTGACAACATTAATCATCAGAAAAACACACAATGATGTATATCATATGGGGGTACCACAGACACTAACTACATTAAGAAAAACTTATTGGATACCCAAGGGAAGGATCACTGTTAAAACAGTCCTGAGTGAGTGTGTCACATGTAGGCGTATTCATGCTAGGCCCTATAGGAAACCAAATCCTCCTGCTTTGCCAGAGGAGAGAGTTACTCTCAACAGACCCTTTGAGACTGTAGGCATTGACTATACAGGAGCATTGACTGTAGGGGTGGGTGACACTGAACAAAAAATGTACATTGTACTGTTTACATGTGCTGCCTCACGAGCTGTTTATTTGGATGTTGTGGAGGACCTACAGCAGAATCTTTTGTTGCTGTCTTTAAGAGATTCTGTGCGAGACATTCAGTACCAAAGACAGTTTGGACTGACAATGCTACATATTTCAAAGCTGGTGAACAAGTCATCCACGACTTGTTAAGCAATGAAATCACACAATTATATATACAAAATTCAAACATAAAGTGGAAGTATATTCCGGTTGCCTCTCCTTGGTATGGTTCTATCTGGGAGAGGAATATACAAACAGTAAAGAATTGCTTGAAGAAAGCAATTGGCAAAAAACAGATACACTTATTTGGGTTACTCACTCTCCTGGCTGAGATTGAGAACATCATTAACAATAGACCACTCACTTATGTGAGTGACAACATTAATGACCCGGAACCATTAACTCCAAATCATTTGATTCGGGGAGAACAAGTTAGTCTCCTGCCGGACTACAATATAGACTCTTCAGAAGACCCAAACTGGACTCAACGACATGATGAGCTCCAGACTAAGTTACAACATTTAACTAGAGTTAAAGCTCATTTCATTAAACAGTGGAAAACTGAGTACTTGATGGGTCTAAGGGAGAGACATAAACAAATGACTAAGAAGGATTGGTCTGACACAATTAAGGTAGGGGACCTTGTTCTCATACATGACAGTACTCCAAGACAATACTGGCCTCTGGCTAGAGTTTCAGAACTCAGACCAGGGGCAGACGGGGTAACAAGAGTGGTCAAATTAAGGACTTCAACGGGTGACACAACAAGAGACATTTCTCTTTTGTACCCTTTAGAGTCTGGACCCAAAACAATGGACTTTGGAGAACCTTCTCCACTGACAGTAACAACTGGAGACACTGAACTTCCAGTAACTATTCCTTTGACAGTAGGAGTGGTAACGCATCCTACTACAACATTGACAGACACAAGACCTCAGCGACAAACAGCATTAAAAGCGCGACTATTTTTACAACAAAAAATAGATGCTGGGGAATTGTAATTTTATCTTCTAACTTTCATTTTTTCTTTTCTTATGGTAAAAACCATAGACAGTTTCATCCTATGGATGTTATTGAAAAATTTATTATTTAGCTTGAGAGAGATTATTTTGATTTAGGTGTAGTATTAAGGTTAAGTTTACTTTAAATAGACTCGGTAATTATAGAAATAATAATGGCCTATTTAGACACTGTCAACACAGATACAGACTTTTTCACTGTAGGTTGCAGTGGTTTTCAGGTTAAATTTGGTCAGCAGCCAGATTACTAACTATGGTGACGCTAAATTCATCAAAATTAATTTAGACTTACCAAAAATGAAGTTGCCAGTTGAACGTTACCCTTTCAGTTTCTAACTGATTCATAAGTTTCATTTAGTTTCCAGGTTTTTAAATTTCGTTGTTGAGTTTTAGGTTATTGTTTAACACACTGCTAGGTTATTTATTTGTAGGGGCTATTTCCCAGACCTAGGTTTTGCAGGTTAAGTTAGGCTAGGGCTGGATTGCCCTTAAGTTTTTGGTTTTAAAGGTTTAAGGTTTAGAAGGTTTTATTTAAGTTAAGTTAGGGCTATATTGCCTTTAGGTTTTAATAGGGGCTATAACAGCCATTTAATTATTGAGTTAGGGCCGTTGTAGCCCGGTTCGAGTTTCGTCTAGGTACCTAGTTTTTCTCTTACCTTAGTTATTTTCTTTAACTTACTTGCACCTAGTTCTGATAGGCCTCTATTTAGTTAAACATGGGTTTTGATTAATTGCAGTGGTTATTAATTAAGGATACGGTTTAATTGGTTTGAAGGTTTGAAGGTTTGAAGGTTGACTCAGTTTCCCGGTTTGGGTAACCACGAGCATTTTAATTTTTTTTGAGAAAAAAGGGCCCGCTTCATGCGGTCAAAAATTTTCAAGACTGGACAAAGCTCCGTTTTCCTTTGTCCCAGAAACTTTTTTTTTCCTTCTTTTTGTTAATTAGGGAAACCCAACTTCACTAGTTGGTTAGAAACGAGGGTTTTTATTTTTATTTATTTTGTTTATATTTTATTTGGAAATATATGCGGCTATTTCTAACCACTTTTTTCAACAGATGTATATTTTCTCTTCTAATTAAATGCTACACCTTCTCTATGAGAAGGTGAGGATAGGCACTGTTAATCAGATTAACAGGCATTTACATGCGAAAAATGCTCTGTATGAATTGGTCCACAATTAACCCACCCCTTATATCTCCAGTCTATACTATAGAGTAGATCAAGTCTAGCCTAGAGGGGTCAGCCTAGAGATTCCGGAAATGGTCCAGAGCGGGCAGATAAATTGAGGTCCACAGTAGGATTCCTCACAAGAATTAGGTTAGGGCAATCTACCTTCACCTTTGTTAAGCTATGAGTTGATGTTGGGTCTTAGGCCACAATGTAGGCCTAACTTGTCTGACCCAGCTTAATTTAATGAGATTAACTTTGGTGTAAAAACTCAATTAGTCACTTACTTTTTGTTATCGGAGTGTCTCCCTTCTCCGGTTATGTTTTCGAGAGCGCACTTTGCTGGTACGTCCTCTCGCCCCGTTCTTCGTTTTCGTTCTCCCTTTGTTCTCCTCTTCGCGGGGCTTCTTGTACCAGCGTTGTCTTGGTTTATTCCTCGGTTGGTTGAGCGGTAATGTATCCTTATTACCGAGCACGCTCCTCCCACACAGTATATACATACTAGTGTGGAGAATAACTCTGGTGAGCAACCAATTGGTTTCATCCACCCAGTTATTGACATAAAAGGAATTTAATGATTGTTAGATTAACTACCTACCTACTCAGTGAACCATTTTCGTTACCTCCCAACTACCCACTCGTCAGTTTTCCATATACTGGGGGCCCCGGGAGATAAAAATTTTGGTGTCATTGTCACCAATTTTTGTCTGAGTGTAGACTAGCTAACTATTTAACTGTAAATGCCTGTTAATCTGATTAACAGTGCCTATCCTCACCTTCTCATGGAGAAGGTGTAGCATTTAATTAGAAGAGAAAATATACATCCATAGGATGAAACTGTCTATGGTCTTTACCATAAGAAAAGAAAAAATGAAAGTTAGAAGATAAAATTACAATTCCCCAGCATCTATTTTTTGTTGTAAAAATAGTCGCGCCTTTAATGCTGTTTGTCGCTGAGGTCTTGTGTCTGTCAATGTTGTAGTAGGATGCGTTACCACTCCTACTGTCAAAGGAATAGTTACTGGAAGTTCAGTGTCTCCAGTTGTTACTGTCAGTGGAGAAGGTTCTCCAAAGTCCATTGTTTTGGGTCCAGACTCTAAAGGGTACAAAAGAGAAATGTCTCTTGTTGTGTCACCCGTTGAAGTCCTTAATTTGACCACTCTTGTTACCCCGTCTGCCCCTGGTCTGAGTTCTGAAACTCTAGCCAGAGGCCAGTATTGTCTTGGAGTACTGTCATGTATGAGAACAAGGTCCCCTACCTTAATTGTGTCAGACCAATCCTTCTTAGTCATTTGTTTATGTCTCTCCCTTAGACCCATCAAGTACTCATTTTTCCACTGTTTAATGAAATGAGCTTTAACTCTAGTTAAATGTTGTAACTTAGTCTGGAGCTCATCATGTCGTTGAGTCCAGTTTGGGTCTTCTGAAGAGTCTATATTGTAGTCCGGCAGGAGACTAACTTGTTCTCCCCGAATCAAATGATTTGGAGTTAATGGTTCTGGGTCATTAATGTTGTCACTCACATAAGTGAGTGGTCTATTGTTAATGATGTTCTCAATCTCAGCCAGGAGAGTGAGTAACCCAAATAAGTGTATCTGTTTTTTGCCAATTGCTTTCTTCAAGCAATTCTTTACTGTTTGTATATTCCTCTCCCAGATAGAACCATACCAAGGAGAGGCAACCGGAATATACTTCCACTTTATGTTTGTATTTTGTATATATAATTGTGTGATTTCATTGCTTAACAAGTCGTGGATGACTTGTTCACCAGCTTTGAAATATGTAGCATTGTCAGTCCAAACTGTCTTGGGTACTGAATGTCGTGCACAGAATCTCTTAAAGACAGCAACAAAAGATTCTGCTGTTAGGTCCTCCACAACATCCAAATAAACAGCTCGTGAGGCTGCACATGTAAACAGTACAATGTACATTTTTTGTTCAGTGTCACCCACCCCTACAGTCAATGCTCCTGTATAGTCAATGCCTACAGTCTCAAAGGGTCTGTTGAGAGTAACTCTCTCCTCTGGCAAAGCAGGAGGATTTGGTTTCCTATAGGGCCTAGCATGAATACGCCTACATGTGACACACTCACTCAGGACTGTTTTAACAGTGATCCTTCCCTTGGGTATCCAATAAGTTTTTCTTAATGTAGTTAGTGTCTGTGGTACCCCCATATGATATACATCATTGTGTTTTCCTGATTATTAATGTTGTCAAATAGCTAAATCTAGGTAAAAGGATTGGATTTTTGCTTTTGTATGACAGTTTTGATTTGTCTAATCTCCCTTTACACCTTAGAAGGCCTTCCTCATCCCTGAACAAGTTTAGATCCACAACTACTGATGGTACAGGTTCTTTTGTTTGTTTCCCATTAGTTAAGAATTCTAACTCTTTATTGTACTCTTTTTGTTGGGCTTGGCCTATCCAGTATTGGGTTGCAACCTCTGTATAATTATGATTATTTTTATTTAGCTGTTTGTTAATTGTAGCTAAACAGTTGTGAGCAAACCTCAAACAGTAGGCTGTCACCCTAACAAGTTTGTTGAAATCAGAATACTTTTCATAATTAGTGATTGGTTCAACCTTTTCATTTGAAAAGATTAAATTTAATGTCAAGTTAACTTGTTCCACAGGCCATTGGTCTGTATTACAGAGCCACTTAGGTCCCATAAACCAAGTTTTGTTTGACTTCAACAACTTGTAGGATAAACCTCTGGTCAGAAAGTCTGCTGGATTCTGTTTAGTTGGAACATAGTGAAAGTTTACTTGTAGGCTTTCATTAGCGTCAGCTATTTCTTTTAGCCTATTTCTTACAAAGATATTCTTACTATTAATGCTATCATTCCGTATCCATGCAAGACAAATCTGACTGTCAAGCCAGACGTGGATATTAGTTATGAACACATCATAGTAAGCATCCTTAAGCAATGAAATGGTTTTAATGGCTAATGTAGCAGCCAATAGTTCCAATTGAGGTATGGTTCGGGTAGGTTTGAGAGGTGCTACTTTCCCTTTGGCATAAATTAGATGACTTTCTGTAGGGCTTACAAGATACGCACAGCACCCATAAGCTTGTGTGCTTGCATCAGCAAACACATGAAGTCTCTGGGGCTTATCCCTAAACCCACAGCACCTTTGAATTTTAATGTTCTGCACTTTTGTTAAATCAGTAGCTAACTTCTTCCAAGATTTTTTATTTTCATTTGTTATTGGATCATCCCACCCAACATTTGTCCTCCAAATTTCTTGGAGGAGAATCTTTGATTTTATTGTTGAAGGCAGGAATAGACCCATGGGATCAAAAATTTTGGAAGCCTCTGATAATATTTGTCTTTTAGTATTTGCTTCCTCATCAAGTTTAAAACCTTTAGTACAGATTGAATCATGACTGTTAGAAGTTGCATCCAAATACCAGTTCATACCTAAAGTTTTAACTCTGTCTGATGGCTCAGTAAGACCATTATTATCTTTTAAAATCTTTTTGTTTAAATCCTCATTATTTGAAATCCACTCTCTAAGTTCAAAGTTACCTTGTTGCATAATGTTTTGAGAGTGTTCATAGACTTCAGATAATTCAGATTTTGTTGTCGTTGAGCCTATTAGATTGTCTACGTAAAAATGTTCCTTAAGGAAGTTCAATGTTAGAGAGTTATTAAACTGGTTTAAATGATGTTTAATTGTCAATGCTAATAGGCTAGGTGAGCAATTGGCTCCAAACAACACAACATTAAATCTATAGGTTATGAACCCTTTATTCAAATCAAATGGATCCTTGAACCATAAGAACCTAAGTTGGTTCTTATCATATTCATTTTTAAGATTTATTCTCAAAAATGCCTTCGAAATGTCACTTTGTACAGCATATTTGTCTAACCTGAACCTCAGTAAGATCTTCACAAGGTCAGAAATGAGATTAGGACCCTCAATCAAGCAATCATTCAAACTGTGTTTATCACTGTCTTTGAGGCTACAATTATATACTACTCTGAGTTTTGTTGTTGGGGCATCTTGTCGATAAACCCCCCTATGGGTTAAATAATGACAACCATCTTTTTTAAAAGGGTTATCTGTTACTTCTTCAATGAAGCCTTTCTGTAGCTGTTCTTTGAAGACATCATTATATATTTTTACATTATTTTCTTGTTTGAGTTTTTCATTACTTTATATAAATGTCCTTTAGCTACTTTGAGATTATCTCTTAAAGTTGGACAATTTATTTTCCAAGGTAACTCAATAAAATAACTATTGTCTTTACACTGAATGGTGTCTTCAAATCTTTCTACCATTAACTGATCTTCTGAAGTTTGATTTGTGTCATGTATACCCACAGATTCTAGCAACCATAAAGTTTGAATTGCCTCATCCAAAGTTTCATTTGATAATGATGAATTAATGTTCTCAGTTGAGATAATATTATTCAAAGTGTTGCTATTCTTACAGGTGTTATGTAGGACTGAGTTGAGGCACATAGTATTTGTTGGTCATGCACTGTTTGGTTTAGGTCTAGGTTGTAGGTCTAGGTTGTATTCTGATAGGTCACCCAAAGGGGCTATCCCTGATGGAGTCTGAATAGCTATACCATTACCTATCTCTACTATGCCCTTATGAATAAGATTAATATAATCTGCCCCTATTAGCATTTCAATGTTAGCTATTGTGTTGTTAGTGATATGTCTATCAGCTATTTTGTAGTGTTTTTTCAAATGATTTATGGTTTGTTCTAGTTTGGGTATAACCAGTTTGTTTTGTCCTACTTTAGAAATAATAACTGCTTCAATTTTCTTGAATTTACTTTCTAAATGTAGTTCCAGGTCAATTGTCTTATAGCTATTTTTGTCCGAGTTATCCTTAACAAAGGACGCAATATTGAGGTTTTGTTCATTCGGGTTTGGTGTCAAACCCAATTTATTAACTACATTTTTTGAAACAAATGTTTGTTGAGAACAACAGTCTATAAGACATCTCACTGGAGTGGTACTACCCTCACTATTCACTAAGTCTAAAGTAATAGTTGGTAAAAGAATCTCAGTGTTTCTTGTTACATTGTTTGAACAAGCAGAATGTCCCATGAAAGTGGCATTTTCTTGATTACCTTTGTTTGGGGGAGGTATCTTTTGAGTTTGAGTACTATTATTTGGACACTTTGATGAATCACACATTGATGAGACATGTCGTAAACTTTTACAAAACTTACACTTGAATCTTAACCTAGATTTACAGTCTTTCTTATAATGTCCCTGGCCAGTACACTTTTTACACAGGTTCAACTGTTCACATCTTTTAGCCCTTTGGTTAAAATCTGAATATTTGTCACACCCAGTACTACTGTGTTCATTACTTGCACAAAATTTGCAATATGGTGTGTAAGTTGAGGCAGCAGTTACATTAAAGTTCTGTAATATAGGTGTTCGTGTATTATAGTTGGTCACATTTGATTCTACAGTATCAAGTTTTGTCTGTTTGGCTGTAGCTAGTTGGTCTCTGGGAACAGTCTTTGGTTTATCCATAGTCTGGGTCTTATGTGTTGGAAAATCTCTCAAGTTGTAATTAGTTAGGATATTGGGGAAGTGTTGTCTTATTTGTGCTAAATTAGGATAATTTTCTCCCGTCTTTAGAATTAAATTATCTTTAACCCTCGAAGGAAGGCACCTAAGTACTATGCTTTGTATAAGCCAAGATGAAGTTTTAATATCTATCTCATTGCTAACCAGTTGTCCTATAATAGCTTCTAATTTTGTATAAAAATTTTCCATATCACTATGGTTATCTTTTATGGGTGCAAATTCAAAAATTTGTTGAGATAATTCATATATAATCACATCTTTATTAACGTAATTACGTTTTAAAAGATCAATAGCTACTTCATATGAATCCCCTACGGCTGGTAAATAGGCTATCAGGTTATAGGCTGGGCCTTTAAGAGAACTAGTTAAGTAACTAAACTTTTCAACAGTTGAAATATAAGGTTTATTACCTATTAAATTCTCAAATTTGTCAATGAAAGATGGGAATTGTACCGTGTCCCCTTCAAATGTTGGTATTTGCAAAATGGGTAACTGAGCCCTCAATTCTTGTGACTCAGGATTTTGCATGCCACTTAAATTTTGTTGAAGGTTAGCCCTACTTTGATTAAAATCAGAATTAGGTTTTTTTGGTGTTAAGTCAGTCAACCGAGACCGTAGTTCCCTTATTTGCTGTTCAATTGAGCTTACCTGATCATCATCATCAGCGTAAAGGTCTATCAATTGTTCTTCAGCCATTTCGGATTCAACTAACTCTGAAATACTCTCATTAATGGCTATTATTTCGTTCTTTTTAATTTCTAATTTAATAATTACACACTCTATATTTTTCTTACCTGGTTGTGTAATATTGTTAAAAGTGTTCACAGCCTTTGTAACAGCTCCCAACTTTGCCCCCCTTTTCTTTTTTAACTTTTTCAATTCTGCACTGTCCATGTCTAAGTCAAAATTGTTTAACTGGGGATCGTAATGAAATAGAGGACAAGAAGAAATTACCAGAGAAGAGAGAGCACAGACAAAACAGTCAAGTTCAAATTTGGTTTAATCCCCCCAAGTACTTGTGTGTCACTCAGGTCTAAGCTTATAAGAGAATGAGACTCCTTTAATGTAAATGTTTCCTAGTTAGGCCCTAGGTTGTAGACCTAATTAGGCTTGCTCAGGTTAGGCTTAGGCTAGACTATTTAGCCTAATTCTGCAATTTTTGTTAAGTAAGCTTAAGGTTTGTAAATTCCCCACACACGGACCACCAATGCGAAAAATGCTCTGTATGAATTGGTCCACAATTAACCACCCATTTATATCTCCAGTCTATACTATAGAGTAGATCAAGTCTAGCCTAGAGGGGTCAGCCTAGAGATTCCGGAAATGGTCCAGAGCGGGCAGATAAATTGAGGTCCACAGTAGGATTCCTCACAAGAATTAGGTTAGGGCAATCTACCTTCACCTTTGTTAAGCTATGAGTTGATGCTGGGTCTTAGGCCACAATGTAGGCCTAACTTGTCTGACCCAGCTTAATTTAATGAGATTAACTTTGGTGTAAAAACTCAATTAGTCACTTACTTTTTGTTATCGGAGTGTCTCCCTTCTCCGGTTATGTTTTCGAGAGCGCACTTTGCTGGTACGTCCTCTCGCCCCGTTCTTCGTTTTCGTTCTCCCTTTGTTCTCCTCTTCGCGGGGCTTCTTGTACCAGCGTTGTCTTGGTTTATTCCTCGGTTGGTTGAGCGGTAATGTATCCTTATTACCGAGCACGCTCCTCCCACACAGTATATACATACTAGTGTGGAGAATAACTCTGGTGAGCAACCAATTGGTTTCATCCACCCAGTTATTGACATAAAAGGAATTTAATGATTGTTAGATTAACTACCTACCTACTCAGTGAACCATTTTCGTTACCTCCCAACTACCCACTCGTCAGTTTTCCATATACAGTTAAATAGTTAGCTAGTCTACACTCAGACACAAAAATTGGTGACAATGACACCAAAATTTTTATCTCCCGGGGCCCCCAGTATATGGAAAACTGATGAGTGGGTAGTTGGGAGGTAACGAAAATGGTTCACTGAGTAGGTAGGTAGTTAATCTAACAATTATTAAATTCCTTTTATGTCAATAACTGGGTGGATGAAACCAATTGGTTGCTCACCAGAGTTATTCTCCACACTAGTATTTATATACTGTGTGGGAGGAGCGTGCTCGGTAATAGATACATTACCGCTCAACCAACCGAGGAAAAAACCAAGACAACGCTGGTACAAGAAGCCCCGCGAAGAGGAGAACAAAGGGAGAACGAAAACGAAAACGAGGAACGGGGCGAGAGGACGTACCAGCAAAGTACGCTCTCGAAATTACATAACCGGAGAAGGGAGAGACTCCAATAACTAAAAGTAAGTGACTAATTGAGTTTTTACACCAGTAAGTTATTCGCATTAAATTAAGCTGGGTCAGACAAGTTAGGCCTACATTGTGGCCTAAGACCCAGCATCAACTCATAGCTTAACAAAGGTGAAGGTAGATTGCCCTAACCTAATTCTTGTGAGGAATCCTACTGTGGACCTCAATTTATCTGCCCGCTCTGGACCATTTCCGGAATCTCTAGGCTGACCCCTCTAGGCTAGACTTGATCTACTCTATAGTTAGACTGGAGATATAAGGGGTGGGTTAATTGTGGACCAATTCATACAGAGCATTTTTCGCAATGTCAATAACTGGGTGGATGAAACCAATTGGTTGCTCACCAGAGTTATTCTCCACACTAGTATTTATATACTGTGTGGGAGGAGCGTGCTCGGTAATGGAGATACATTACCGCTCAACCAACCGAGGAATAAACCAAGACAACGCTGGTGGAAAAAGCCCCGCGAAGAGGAGAACAAAGCAGAACGAAAACGAGGAACGGGGCGAGAGGACGTACCAGCAAGTGCGCTCTCGACAATTACAAAACCGGAGAAGGGAGACACTCCAATAACAAACAGTAAGTGACTAATTGAGTTTTTTAACCCAGTAAGTTAATCACATTAAATTAAGCTGGGTCAGACAAGTTAGGCCTACATTGTGGCCTAAGACCCAGCATCAACTCCTAGCTTAACAAAGGTGAAGGTAGATTGCCCTAACCTAATTCTTGTGAGGAATCCTACAGTGGACCTCAATTTATCTGCCCGCTCTGGACCATTTCCGGAATCTCTAGGCTGACCCCTCTAGGCTAGACTTGATCTACTCTATAGTTAGACTGGAGATATAAGGGGTGGGTTAATTGTGGACCAATTCATACAGAGCATTTTTCGCACCTGCTCCAGATGTCCATCGCATGCAGTTCTCGTCGCAATGTCCGTTCGGAAATTGGTCGCTGGAGAATTTTACTTTACGAAAAAGCTAGCCCGCTTCACGCAGTCAAAATTTTTCAAGAATGGACAAAGCTCCGTTTTTCTTTGTCCCAGAAACTTTTTTCTTTCTTCTTTTTGTTAATTAGGGAAACCCAACTTCACTAGTTGGCTAGAAACGAGGGTTTTTATTTTTATTTATTTTTTTTATATTTTATTTGGAAATATATGAGGTTATTTCTAACCACTTTTTTTAACAACGGGTGTAATACTATAAATTTACCAAAAAACGAGAAGAAACGTTAAGGAGTAATCTGTTATTTTCATAATCTTTACTGAAACAAAATTCACATTTTTTAATACTGTAAGATCACGCCTTATTGAAACACCCAATAGGCATGTAAGCCTCTGTGCTATTGGTTCATTCGGTTTGCATTTGAAATTGAAAATTGACACAAAATTTGGTGCTGGTTAAGTGTGCGGTCTACCTAGCCTTATAAGGCTAACTAATGAAACTATCATGACTTAACCTAACCAATCGTCAAGGGCGTACAGTTAACCTAACGATTGGTTAGGTTAAGTCATGATAGTTTCATTAGTTAGCCTTATAAGGCTAACTAAAAGCTAGGTAGACCGCACACTTAACCAGCACCCAAAATTTTATTGAAAATTAAACTGAAGTGATAGATTTGTTTGGGAAGTGAATTATTGAAAGTAAGTAAGTAAGTAAGTTTAATATTGAGGTATTTTAGTAATTTGCTTCCTTTTAATTTATGTACGGTAAAATTTTCAGTTTAAACGTAAGTATGAGAGCTAGGCTTAAGGTAGTTTAGAGTTTTCTTGGTTAGGTCTATCTTTGGGATCTAGGTAGGGTAGGTCTAACTGTGCATAGCTTAGACCTAGTTTAGTGTAAACTTAATTTAGCCCATACCTTCTAGGCGTATTTTTCTAATAACTGGCCAAACTGCACAATTTACTCGAATTTTTGGTGGTGTCGCGCGAGGATTTTTCCATATATAACCCATCCCCGGCTCGTCAGGTTCGAATTTTAACTGAAATTACTAGAGCTTGACATGTACATAGGCTACATTTCATTTAGAAAACAAAGCCACTGGGGGTCTGTCTAGGTAATCCATCATGAGCAACATTTTAATAATAATATTATGGAAAAAATAGGTCCTGCTCCAACCAGATTAGCCTAAACACAACCTAGGCTACGTTGGAGTTGGAAGACCTAGGCCAAAGATGAACTAGCCTAACTATGTGTCCATAAACAGGACTTCCATACACTTTTGTTAAACAATTACAGCTGAAATGTCAGCTTATTTAACCTAAATTTAATAACCGAAGGGAAATTTATGAACTTCTTACCTTGAAACTCTTATAAATTTCTTATCTCTTAACACCAGTAAAACATTTTTATTCCGGCTTTTTCCGTCGCTGTCGATATGCTTAATCAGCTTATGCTTATTCAGCTTCTCGCCCTGTTATTCTGCTTATCCCGATCTTTTTCTTCTTCTTCTTAAAACAGTGTTGCTATTTCTAGCCATGGGATCTTTTTCTTTTCATCCCATATTTGTTTTTTCGTTGGTGTTTATTTAATTTTTCTTAGCAAGAGTTCATGTTCTCCTTCTGAGTTATTTTTTATTATTATTATTTATTTTAATGTCAATATGGCTTATCCAAGATTAGGTGGGTCTTCCATTTCGGTACTCCCAAATTTTCCATACATTGGGGCCAGCCAGAAAGGAAAAATTGCATGTGAAACCCAATTTTTTCTTTAATATTTATTAACCCATCTTAGATTACCTATATTTTATATTTTATTTGTTATTCCATTTTTGTTTTTCCTCACTTTTTAATATAAGTAGTGTAGCATTTTATAAAGTCCTCACCCTTTTCAAAATGAAAGGGTGTTGCATTTTAGTTTATTTTCCATAGGAAATATTACAATACTCCAGCCCTTATCTTTTGTTGTAACATCTGCCTAGCTCGTAGAGCAGTTGAACGTTGTGGTCTACTATTTGTGGTATAGGTTATTGTAGTAGTAGGACTAGTTACATCATTTATTGAACAGGTTATGCGAAAAATGCTCTGTATGAATTGGTCCACAATTAACCCACCCCTTATATCTCCAGTCTAACTATAGAGTAGATCAAGCCTAGCCTAGAGGGGTCAGCCTAGAGATTCCGGAAATGGTCCAGAGCGGGTAGATAAATTGAGGTCCACAGTAGGATTCCTCACAAGAATTAGGTTAGGGCAATCTACCTTCACCTTTGTTAAGCTATGAGTTGATGCTGGGTCTTAGGCCACAATGTAGGCCTAACTTGTCTGACCCAGCTTAATTTAATGTAATTAACTGTTTGGTGTAAAAACTCAATTAGTCACTTACTTTTAGTTATTACAGTCTCTCCCTTCTCCGGTTATGTTTTCGAGAGCGCACTTTGTTGGTACGTCCTCTCGCCCCATTCTTTGTTTTCGTTCTCCCTTTGTTCTCCTCTTTGCGGGGCTTCTCGTACCAGCGTTGTCTTGGTTTATTCCTCAGTTGGTTGAGTGGTAATGTGTATCCACTACCGAGCACGCTCCTCCCACACAGTATATAAATACTAGTGTGGAGAATAACTCTGGTGAGCAACCAATTGGTTTCATCCACCCAGTTATTGACATAAAAGGAATTTAATGATTGTTAGATTAACTACCTACCTACTCAGTGAACCATTTTCATTACCTCCCAACTACCCACTCATCAGTTTTCCATAGGTTAGGTTTGGTATAGTTTGGGTCAAATTTTGATCATCATCAGAATCTATTATAGATTCATCATCTTGATCATTTTTGTTAACAGTAGTTGGTCCTACTTCTAGGGGATATAAGAGTGATATATCTCTTATAGTTTCACCTGAAGCAGTTTTAAGTTTTACAACCCTGGTTAATCCATCTTCCCCAGTTTTTAGTTCTAAAACTCTACCTAATGGCCAACACTGTCTTGGTGTATTTTGTCTAATTAGAACTACATCTCCTACCCTAATTTTATTAACCCAGTCTTTGTTTTGTATATATTTATGTCTTTCTCTCAACCCAACAAGGTATTCATCACTCCATTGCTTTTTAAATTTTGTTTTTATATTTGTTATTTGTGATAATCTATTTTGCAAATCATGATTATTATCACTCCAAGGTGGATCATCCAAGGAGATATTGTAATCAGGTAGAAGGTTAATGACTTCTCCCTTAATCAAATGATTTGGGGTGAGAGGCTCTACATCATTAATATTATCCCCTACATAAGTAAGAGGTCTGTTATTGACAACATTCTCAATTTCACTAATGAGAGTGAGAAGTTCAAAGAATTCAATTTGTTTTTTACCTATTGATTTCTTTAGGCAATTCTTTATTGTTTGGATATTCCTTTCCCAGATTGCTCCATACCATGGTGATGCAACAGGGATGTATTTCCATTTTATTTTGTTATTTTGTAGATATGTTATGGTATGTGAATTTTGTAATATGTCATTTATTTGGTTTTCACCAGCCTTGAAATAGGTTGCATTATCTGTCCAAACAATTTTGGGTACAGAATGCTTAGCACAAAATCTTCTAAAGCTATAGACAAATGATTCTGCGGTGAGATCACTCACTACGTCTAAGCTGACTGCTCTAGAAGATGAACATGTGTAAAGTATGATGTACATTTTTTGTTCTGTTGTTCCCAGACCAACAGTCAAACTTCCTGTATAGTCTATGCCAACTGTTTCAAAAGGCCTATTAAAGGTGACTCTCTCTGTTGGCAAATCAGGAGGATTGGTCTTCCTGAAAGATCTGGAATGAATCCTTTTGCAGGTGACACAGTTATTCAAAACTGTCTTTACAGTCATTCTGCCTTTGGGTATCCAATACAACTTTCTAATGGCATTTAATGTTTGTGGAACGCCCATGTGATAAAGTTCATTGTGTTTCTCTCTAATAATTAGGGTTGTAATGTGATGGAACCTAGGAAGAAGGGGTTGTTTACTGTTATATGTGATTTGTGATTTGTTTAATCTACCCTTACATCTTAATAAGCCATCTTTGTCAATGTAAAGATTCAAGTTTATTACCACAGAGGGTACTTTGTTCCTTTGTTTACCAATTGTTAAAAAATCTATTTCATTTTTGTATTCTGTTTGTTGTATGTGGTTAATCCAATATTTGGTAGCTAGACTTGTATACATTTCATTATCATTATTTCTTTGTTTATTTATTTTCTTTAAACAGTTGTGAATGAATCTGAGACAGTAAGATGTTACCCTTACAAGTTTGCCAAAGTCAGAATAACTGTTATAATCTAATAGTGGCTCAACTTTATTTGTTATTATCATGTTAAGTTTTACATTAATTTGTTCTGCTGGCCACATTGTTTCATCCTGAATGAATTCAGGTCCATGAAACCAATTTTTGTTGGATTTTAGTAATTTACAGGATAATCCTCTTGTGAGAAAGTCTGCAGGATTTTGTTTTGTTGGAATGTATCTGAAGGTTATGTCCAAATTTTGTCTAGCTTTTATGTCTCTTAATCTGTTACGGACAAAGATGTTTTTTGAGTTTAACTCATCAGAGTTGATCCATGCCAAGCAGATTTGACTGTCAAGCCAAATATATGTAGTTGTGATGTTTACATCATAATAGACTTCATGGAGAAATACTGTTATTTTTACAGCTAGATAACCCGCAAGTAGTTCAAGCTGAGGAATAGTTTTCTTTTGTTTTAAGGGTGTTACTTTCCCCTTGGCATAGATCAAATGGCTGCCATCCTCACCTACAAGGTAAGCGCAACAGCCATACACCTTTTCACTGGCATCACCAAATACATGCAAGGTTTGAGGTGTATCTCTGTGTCCACAAACTCTGGGAATATTTATGTTTTGTAATTTATTGAGATCTTTAGCTAACCTTTTCCAGCTATCTTGTTGTTTATTGGTTATAGGATCATCCCAGTCTAGTTTCTGTTTCCAAAATTCTTGTAAAAGAACCCTGGATCTGATAGTAGAAGGAAGGAGTAAACCCATAGGATCAAATATTTTTGAACTTTCGGATAAGATCTTTCTTTTTGTGTTAGCTGTTGTATCTAAGGTGTAGCCTTTTGTGCAGAGTGAATCATGAACTTTAGAATCTGAGTTCAAATCCCAGATCATGCCTAATGTTTTCACCCTGTTATTTTGTTCTGTTAATCCTTTGTCTTCTGATTTTATTTTTTGATTTAGTCTCTCATTATTTGTGATCCACTCTCTTAATTCAAAATTACCTTCTTTCATTATTTTATCTGCTTTTATGTAAACTTCATTTAATTCGACTCTGTTTTGGTTGATCCTACAAGGTTATCTACATAGAAGTGATCTTTCAAGAACTGAACAGTTAAATCATTTTCATCATCAAATTTAAGTGATGTTTGATGGTTAAAGCCAGTAAACTAGGACTTGCATTTGCTCCAAACAAAACCACATTAAATTTAAATGTTTTAAACCCTTATTTAAGTCATATGGATCATTAAACCACAAGAATCTTAGTTGATCTTTGTCATAGTTATTTTTCAGATGAATTCTCAAAAAAGCTTTGCTTATATCACTTTGAACTGCATAGTCATCTAATCTAAATCTTAGAAGGATTTTTACAAGGTCTGAAATAAGATTAGGCCCCTCTATGAGACAGTCATTCAAGCTATGCTTATTGCCATCTTTAAGACTACAGTTATACACAACTCTAAGTTTTGTTGTGGGTGCATCCTTTCTATAGACTCCTGTGTGAGTAAGATAATGGCAGTTGTCTTTTTTAAAGGGGTGATCTTTAACTTCTTCAATGAAGCCTTTTTCTAACTGGTCCTTGAAAACATCATCATACATTTTAATTCTCTTGTCATTTTTTAATCTTCTCATCAAATTATAGAGATGACCTTTAGCTACCTTTAGATTATCATTTAATTTTGGACTATTGATCTTCCAAGGTAGTTCAATTGAATAATGGCCATTTTCATACATGATGGTGTTTTCAAAATTTTCAGCCATTAATTGATTTTCATCTGTATGATCACCATCTTGCACCCCCACTGACTCTAATAGCCAGAGCTGTTGTACACCTTTATCTAATTCTTCAGTTGTTAATGATTTATTTAATATTTCAGTATTTATGTCATTATTTGAGTTGTGTAAGACCTTGTCATAATAGGGCAAGTTTGTTAGTCATATATTTTTATTTTTCATTGTTATTTTATAATTATCTATGTGTCCCAGTGGAGCTATACCCCAGTGAGTATCTAGAGCAATCCCATCTCCTATTCTGACTATGCCCTTCTGAATTAAGTGAATATAATCAGCTCCAATTAACATTTGAACATTATCTATTATATCATCATTTAAATTTCTATCTGCAATTTTATATTGCTTTTTAAGTTGTTGTATTACTTTTAAATTTGGTATTTTAAATTTTTGTTGACCAACTTGTTCAATGACTACTCTTCTATGTTTGTTGTTTTATTCTCTGTGGGTATATCAGATCTAAATTGACTGTATTATATTTTTCTTTCTGTTCATTTTCTTTGACAAATGATGTTATACATAATTCTTGTTCATTTTTATGAGTTTGTAGGCCTAATTGATTAACTAATGATTGATCTACAAATGTTTGTTGGGAACAAGAATCTATTAGACATCTTATAGGAGTTGTCCCACCTTCTTTATTTTTTAAATCAAGGTTATTGTAGGTAGGAGTACACTAGAATTTTTATTGACATTATTTATTGATATATGTCCATTAAATGTTTTTTCATTTTTCTTTAGGTTTTGTTTATTTGAATTTTTAAATGAATCACAAAGACAAGAGACATGATTTATACTTCCACAATTAACACATTTGAATCTTATTTTTGTTTTGCAGTCTTTGTTAGTATGTCCTGCTCCTGTGCATTTAGTACAAAGGTTTAACTGAGAACACCTATTTATCCGGGATTCTAAGTCTACATATTTAGTACATCGTGTGCTATAGTGATCATCAGCCGAACAAAATTTACACTTACGTACAAATTCTGTCGTAACATTAAAATTTCGTAGTGTAGGAGTTAGACCTATCACTTTTTGTTCTGATTTGTCTTTTTGTTGTGGTTGTGATTTTGTTTGTATTCTCTTTATTTGTGAATCTATCTTTGAAGATTTGTACATTGACAAAACATTTGGAAATTCATTCCTTATTTCATCAAGGGTAGGGTATGTATTTCCCGTTATTCTTTGGAAAATATCCCTAATTTGGGTAGGTAAACAATCAAATATTATGGCTTGGATAAACCATGCTGATTTCTCTAGATCTATATCATTATTTTGTAGATGACCTAACATGCATTCAATTTCACAATAGAAATTGTACAGATCCTGATGGTTATCCTTGGCTGGTTTTATATTTTTTAATTTTATTGCCAAATCATTTACTATTTCTTTTTTATTTAGGAAATTTCTTTCTAGTAATTTGAGAGCTATTTTATATGAACTGCCAATTGCCGGTAAGGCATCAACCAGTTTTAGGGCTGGGCCCTTTAAATAATTAAGGAGATAACTGAATTTGTCAACATCAGATATATAATCTTTGTTGCCAATTAAACTATCAAATTTTTCTAGAAAAGACTGAAATTTTGTTCGATCACCCTCAAATATTGGTACTTGTAATGTTGGTAACTTGGCTTTTAGTTGTTTATTGTCATCATTAGAAATGGATACATTTCTGAAGGCCTCAATCAAACTTTGATTTGTAGCCTCTAAATTATTTGGTAGATTATCTAAAGCAGCATATAATTCATTTATGTGAGAATCTATTTCAAAAATATTCTGTTCTTGTTCACACAAAAGTGCTGTATATCTCTCTTCACCAACATTTAACGCATCAGTTTCTGTAACAATTTCCTCATCTATAATTATTATTTCCTGTTTAATTCTATTTAAACCACCCAAAATAGTATCATAATCCCTTTTATTTGGATTTTCTTTGCTATTAAAGGTAGTTAAAAGCCTGGTAATGACTCCCTTCCTTGCTGATCTCTTCCTTTTTAATGATTTAATCGTTGCCTCAATTGCTTCACATTCAGCCATACTTTATTTTATTTTTCCAAAATTAAGTCCCCAAAATCCTAAAACCCTTTCAACTCTATAAATAAGCTTTATTTTGGTTAAATAGGCTAGGCTTCTGATTACCCTTATTCTAGAATTTTACCACATTTATGACCAAATGATAAGTTCTGAAGCATTTGAATTATTTCTTATTTTTATTTTTAGTTAGGACTTCGTAATTTATTATTATTTATATGTAGTATTTGAAAAAGCCAAACATGGAATAAATTCTGTTCAGATGTCAAAATGTTTGATAAAGCGTAATTTTATTATTTTTTTATTTTAATTTATTTTATTTTATTTTATTCAAGGTTAAGGTTTTCACAGCAAATAACCCTTCCCCAACACGGGCCACCATTTATATGGAAAAAATAGGTCCTGCTCCAACCAGATTAGCCTAAACACAACCTAGGCTACGTTGAGATGGAAGACCTAGGCCAAAGATGAACTAGCCTAACTATTGTCCATAAACAGGACTTCCATACACTTTTGTTAAACAATTACAGCTGAAATGTCAGCTTATTTAACCTAAATTTAATAACCGAAGGGAAATTTATGAACTTACCTTGAAACTGTTATGAATTTTATCTCTTGACACCACTAAAACATTTTTATTCCGGCTTTTTCCGTCGCTGTCTTATGCTTAATCAGCTTATGCTTATTCAGCTTCTCGCCCTGTTATTCTGCTTATCCGATTTTTTCTTCTTCTTAAAACCGTGTTGCTATTTCTAGCCATGGGATTTTTCTTTTCATCCCATATTTGTTTTTTCGTTGGTGTTTATTTAATTTTTCTCAGCAAGAGTTCATGTTCTCCTTCTGAGTTATTTTTTATTATTATTATTTATTTTAATGTCAATATGGCTTATCCAAGATTAGGTGGGTCTTCCATTTCGGTACTCCCAAATTTTCCATAAATATCTTGCAAAATGTCAATCTCAAGTTGGCTAATTAACATGCTATTATTTACTACCACCAAAGTAACCCACATAACTTTAACCAAGAACATATACTGTATACAAACTATTTCCTGGTAACATGGTGAAAATTTTATAGTGTGCACACTAGGGGCCCTTCAACCTATCTGGGTGTCTCCACTGTTAATATAAACAAACCATAAATACAGTTGCATGCAAAATTAAGATCCAATTGATCTCTGCTAATTGTAGATTGTAACACATCTACTAGCTGTACATTAACTTTGGATCTTGTGAATCACTCATCAATACCACTACTGTACTAATTGTAGACATCATATGGTTATCTCGCCACAAGAAGTTTTACATGGCTCTATATAGCTATAACCTGAATAATGTAATACAAGCTTTACAATTAAGATAAAAGGATTAGGTGGGACTGTGAAGACTGTATAGAGTATTTGAATGTACACCCATTCAGGGTCTCCCATTTAAAGGTGTCTATGAGGCAAGTGAACATAATGAGTCTTTCATACATCACAGTGCTATGGGGGTCACTGCTCAGTAGAGAAATCTCTCTAAATGAGGGTATAAAGACAGAGTATCCCCTAACTCAAGATGCTGCCTCCCTACATCCTATCACTTTGTGTCGGTGATGAGATTTACCCAAATAAAAAATAAACTATATATGTATATGTGGGAAAGGTTCACAAATATCTTCTCCACACCATTACCAATTCCAGCAAAACGTCATTACCAAATACCACTGTCATTAATTTATTTAGTTTATTCTTAAAAGTCATCTAAAGTATGGTAACTCACAACTTCATCTAAGCTATTCCAGAATTTTACTATTCTATTTGAAAAACTATATTGTACTAACTATGATTTACATCTTTGCTGAAAAAGCTTAAGGCAATAGCCTCTTGTCCTATCATTGTGATCCTTTGTAAAAAGAGTGGAAGTCTATATTATCTAACTCGTTTATTATTTTATACACTTCTATCATATCACCTTGTAACCTTCTTTGCTTTAGGGAAAACATATTTAGGTGCTCCAATCTCTCTGTAACTGAGGTGTCTAAGGCAGGGCATTCCAGGAGAGATCACCCAATGCATGTCACCACTCTGACTCAGGTTTTGATGAAAATTGACATATGGGGTTTCTTCCAGGTACTGATTTCACTGGTTCAAATAAAAAAGTTCTACGACCCGTAGTTTTTTTTAGATATGGGGCCCCACTTTACCACCTAACTTTAATGGGCAATAACTCCTAAACATCTTGTCGTAGACCTATAAAACTATACATTTTTAGAATCAGCATGAAGAGATCTATTAAATGATACCACATTCAAATGTGTAGAACAATAATGAAAAATTTTGTACCTGGGCACAAACGATTAATTTCATCTGATTCAAAAAATTTCTGAACAAAATCTTTAGTACCTTTAGTTATTACTTTTCCTTTTGACATGGGTTCAATTTCAGGAATAATTCAGTCTTTGTTTTATATTTCTGCTTTTCTTAACTAAATATTCAGTTGTCTGAAATAGATTTATAGTTTTTGATATGGTAAATGGAGATGATGTCAATATTTTGAGTTTCCTCTCATAACTGTCAGTAGAATGGAAAGCTTTCCCCCAGTTCAATCATGAGATGAATCATTTACCTGAAACAAATTCATGAATGTATAATAGCTATAAACAAAACATTACATGTGCATATTAAATATTTTGGATTATAATATTGATTTCAAGTGTAACAAAATGAGCATTCTTTGAGATGGTCAAATTAAACCAAAAATTATTTTGTGATCAAATATTATCAAAACCCTGTATCATTTTAGTTTGTGACCAGATATATTCCAAATGATTTAATTGGCCCTCATTGATCTCCAATTTTTAGGGAGTTGTGCTTTTAGTTTCTATTATTAAAGGTGAATACCTACATTTTGTTTTTATGCTTCAGTTTTAGTTTAGGTATATTCCTACTTAATAATAGCGTATCATTTTAAAATTCATACCTTTGAGTGTCATGATCCAACTTTGTGGCTTTTGATGGGCTTGGGATCTCAATTTCTAAACTTGTTTCTAGCTTTTGTTTTAAAGAACGACATGCTTTTTCCATTGCTTGAAGAGCTTTTGCTTCTTTTCTTGAGGAACCCAAACCATCTGAAATTTTTGAATTAATAAATATTTGACTCCATTTGATATATATGGACAATAATAATTAATATGTTGCAGAAAAACTGTCTTGAAAGTAAATGCATTATAAATAAATATAAATAAAAAATTCTAAATATAAAAAGTACCTATCATTAAATACTTACGCTTCTTCACTGCAGTCACAGCAAAACTTTCTAGAACTTGAGAAACCTCTTCTTTGGCATTACTTGATATACTTGGATCATATTCATTGCTTTCTGAAATAACATTCTCAGAAGACTGATCAGACTCTTCACTTTGTGATGTTGATAGCAACTCTGGTCTCTGGGTCAATGATTTTCTACAGTTGCTACATAGTACGGTATTCCTTTGTAGTTTCCATTTACATCAATCATAAAGTGATTGGCTGATGGTTCTTATATCCTTGTGTATCTTTTTCTTATGTTTTTGTAAAGGATCATCACAGTATCTAACCATTTTTCATTACTAAAAATACACAATTGTAAATCTCAAAAATAAGATGTGCTTATTTTGAGTCAAATCATATCTGTAATAAAAATAAGCATAATTAACAAACATTTGAGAGAGAGAGAGACTGCGTCAATATGAATTATACATAGGATGTAAATATATCATTTGTAGTTCTCTATTTTAGTATGTGTCAAAATTTCACAATGTACATATTTTTTCAATAATTTTTAAAATATCTTTCAACTTGATACCTACTTTTTTTATTGTTTGTATCTTTTAACAATTAATGGTAGTTTAATAAATAAATTTTTTTTTTCAATTTCATTGTCTAGGAGGGTGGGGGTTAAAAAGAAGAAAAAGGAGGGATTTTCATTATTATTCTGCACATTTGAATGTGGTATCATTTAATAGATCTCTTCATGCTGATTCTAAAAATGTATAGTTTTATAGGTCTATGACAAGATGTTTGGGAGTTATTGCCCATTAAAGTTGGGGGCCCATATCTCAAAAACTATGGGTCATAGAACTTTTTTATTTGAACCAGTGAAATCAGCACCTGGAAGAACCCCGTATGTCAATTTTCATCAAAATCTGGGTCGGAGTGGTGACAAATTTTTAAATTTTTGGGTGATTTGTCCTGGAATGCCCCAGGCATGGTATCATCCTTGTGGCTCTCGTTTGTACTTTTTCTAGTCTGTCTTTGTCTTACTCTAAATAAAGACTACTGAACTGAATGCAATACTCAAAAAGAGGCCTCATGTATGAAGTGTAGAGCCTGTTGGTTTACGTCGTCGTCGTCGTCGGCCTAGGCAAGCTACGGCTTGGGACCGTAGCGCATCTATCCGGTATAGGTTAACCTGGATGATGTAGCCATAAGCACTGCCGCTAGTTAAGTGCCAACCAGTGATTATCTCACTAGCCGTATTGAGTCCGTTAGGCGAAACTGCGACAGTACCAAAGGTGGAAAATATAACCTTTGGTTTTCTATTATTTATTTGTAAAATGGACATGGTATTAGATTAAAATAAATATTTGAATATAAATAATTAACTGACAATTGTGATATATAATTAATTATGTTTACATACAATAAAATAATATAGTATACATAAAATTAGTATTAATGTGGTTCACAATTGAATTATAATGGGGTAACTAATTTAAAATGAATTTATACTATTCCGAAATTCAAGACGGTAAAATTAACATTTATCTTGAAACTAAAATAAGAGTATTCACTACACACTCCCCCACCAGAGAGGAAGTTCAAAGAGTTCCGAACGACACAGATTTCCGCTGAACCTTTTTGGTAGCTACTTGTACCTCACTTAAGGTTGATTCCAAAAACGCAGGCTTAAGACGATCGATAGAAACCTTGTCGACCTTGGAACCGCGCTGGATGAGAAATGATTTGCGCGTACGTCGGAGAACTTCATAGGGTCCGTCATATGGACATTGGAGAGGCCATTTTGGGACAGGTACACGAACGAAAACGTGGGTGCAAGATTGGAGGGCTGGGGAAACAAAGATGTTCTGTTGGCTAGTCAATCGAGGGGGAACAGGCTGAAGGGACTGCATGTGAGAGGAAAGTGTTTGAGCGAATTCCGTAGGATCACATGACTTATCCCCTGCAGTGAAGTAGCCACCTGGTAGCCGCAGTGTTGTTCCATAGACTAGTTCAGCCGCTGTAGTCTTCAGATCACTCTTAAATGCAGAGCGAATACCAAGCAACACGAGTGGAAGCTTATCCATCCAATGGGAGTCTTCGTGACACATAAGGGATGACTTCAGCTGGCGATGGAAGCGTTCGATGAGGCCGTTAGCTTGCGGATGATACGCACAGGTATGCGCATGTACTGTACCCAACAAGCTGGTAAACTTCTTCCAAAGCGAAGACTCAAATTGGCGACCTTGGTCAGTGATGACTTTTGTCGGCAATCCAAATCTTGATACCCATCCATGAAGAAAGGCTCTTGCAACAGTGTCCGCTTGGATATCAGGAAGTGGGATGGCTTCAGGCCATCTGGAAAAGCGGTCGAGACAGGTGAGCAGATAACGTTGGCCTTGAATCACTGGAAGAGGGCCAACAATGTCTACATGAATTATTTCAAATCGCTGGGATGGGGGCGGAAATGCGTCAAAGGGGGACCTGGTGTGCCTTTGGACTTTGGCACGCTGGCAGGCAAGGCACGTTTTGGTCCAATGTTTGACATCCTTCCGCATCGAGGGCCAAACAAAGCGAGAGGTAACCAGGTGTTGCGAAGCACGGATACCAGGATGGGAGGGCTTATGAAGATCCGTGAAGACTGCTTTTCTGTGACATGGAGGGACATAAGGGCGAATAGCAGCTGTTGATACGTCGCAATAGAGGGGCACAGACAATCCTGGCATACTCATTTTCTTGAGGGAAAGTGAGTGAGTGGAGTCTTCTCTGAGCAGGTCTTGTAGTTCCGTATCCTTATCTTGATCCTGTGCAATAGCATTCCACAGTGTAGAGCTGAGGGTAACAGAAGTAATCTCTATTCTTGAAAGTGCATCCGCTGGAGTGTTCAAGACACCTTTGATGTGGCGGATATCTGTGGTAAATTGCGAGATATAATCGAGTTGCCTGATGACTCTGGGAGAGTGGTTACAGCTGTTTTTATTGAAGACAGTGACCAAAGGTTTGTGGTCGGTAAAAACACAAAAATCTCGGCCTTCAAGGAAATGTTGAAAATGCTTCACGTTTAAGTAAATAGCAAGAAGTTCACGTCCGAAAGCACTATAACGCGTTTGGGCTGGCTGCAGCTTTTTCGAGTAAAACGCGATGGGTGCTTGTTGACCGTGAATGGTTTGTTCCAACACACCACCGATCGCAACATCTGATGCATCGACCGACAGAGTTAGGGGGGCATCACTGATAGGAAATGACGGAGACAATGCACTATTGATAGCATTTTTGGCATTGTCGAACGCCTGTAAACTATCGCTACACCATACCAATTTCGTTACCTTGCGTTTGTGTGTGATCATAGCGTGTAGAGGAGCAAGAACACTAGCACAGTTTTTAATGAACTTGTGGTAATAATTTACCAAACCTAGAAACCGACGTAACTCACGCTGATTATTTGGCACAGGGTAATTTTTTATCACTTCACACTTGTCCTGAAGGGGGGTAATTCCGTGCTGCGAAATCGTGTGACCAAGAAATTCCAAGGTTGGCTGTGCAAACACACACTTAGATGCATTAATAGTAACACCGTATTGTTCTAAGCGTTGAAAGAGGAGTGAAAGATGTTCCTTATGTTCCTCTTCCGTTGAGCTGGCCACAAGCAAATCATCGATGTAGGCATAAACAAAGTCTAAGCCTCTGGTGACCTCATCTATAAACCTCTGAAAGGTTTGCGCAGCATTCCGTAGCCCGAACGGCATCTTCACAAATTTGAATAACCCAAATGGTGTACAAACTGCAGTCTTGGGAATATCCGAAGGCTCTACGGGAATGTGGTGGAAAGCCTTAACGAGATCTATTTTACTGAAGATAGATTTGCTGTGGAGAAGAGAAGTAAAGTCTTGGACATTTGGTACCGGATATCGGTCCGGGATGGTTGTCGAATTCAAAAACCGGTAATCCCCACATGGTCTCCAGTCTCCTGACTTCTTCTGGACCAGGTGTAGGGGAGAGGACCAACTGCTTTTGGAAGGTCTTATTATACCAAGATCTATCATAAGCTGGAATTCCGATTTGGCAGCTTTCAGTTTGTCCGGGGCAAGACGTCTGGGTTTTGCAAACACAGGGGGACCTTTTGTTGTAATGTGATGGGTAATGGTGTGCTTAATGGTATCACCCATCTGCATCGGTCGAAGAATTCCTGGATATCGTTGGAAAAGGCACTGGTACATGGAATTAGGGGGAACGAGGGAAAGTGCAGAGTTCGAGGCGTCCGGAAGGGCAACCTGTTTGGCAAGAACAGAAAGCAGTGTGGCCTGGTCGCATAAGCGTCGCTTGTCAAGATCCACCAGGAGTTTGAAATGCTGGAGGAAGTCAGCGCCGATTATGGGATGCCGCACTTGAGCACAGATGAAAATCCACTTGAAGGATCGGTGAAGGCCCAAGTTTAGTTCACGCGACTGAGTACCGTACGTGGGTATGCGTGAACCGTTAGCAGCGTATAGAGGCGGAGATTCCGAGTGCGTATAACCAGATTTTTTAGGGAATACACTGACTGACGCTCCGGTATCGACCAAGAAATTGACACCAGAGTTCCTGTCCCTTATGAATAACAGGTTGGCAGTGCGAGTACTAGACGCCATTAGGACTCGCTGCTGGGGTTTTCCGACAAAAAATTGCAAGGGGAGATGCACTTCCTAGCCTTCTTTCCAAATTTCGAGTGGTAGAAGCAGATCTTCCCGGAACTCGAACGATGCCTCTTCGTAAATCTTGACGAGAATGGCTTCTTTGCCGTTGATTTTGTAGCAGAGAACAAACGTGGTTGAGTTGTTGACTTAACTCTTCCACTTTCAACTCCAGTTCCGATTGTGTGTTCACGTTGTTGACCGGAGCTGTGTCAATCTCCACTACTTTGTCGGCAGTTTCTGCTAGTTTATCAACTGGAGTAGCAGGACCCATAGTGGCCAAGACACGCTGAGCTGATGGAGGAAGTTTCTGCAAGAACAACTGTCTAAAGATGTCCTTATCGAAGGTTTGTGCGCGTTCGCCTAGAGCGCACTGCATAGCCCTCAGCATTTGAGTGGGCTTACGGTCTCCAAGTTCTTCTTTTGAGATTAACTGATGTAGTTTCTCACGCTCGGAGACAGTGGTGCGGCACAGGATGGCAGACTTCAGATCGTTGTACGGGTCCTCACTCGTGGAAGTAGATACGATGACGTCACGGACTTCAGAGATGATGCTCGCTGGTAGAGAGGACAAAACATGATCGTATTTCGTCCTGCTAGCGGTGATCCTTCCCAAGTTGAATTGTGATTCCACTTGGTGGAACCAAATAAATGGATCACCCGGCCAGAAGACGGGGAGCTTTACGCTCAAGTGGGAGATGGCACCAGCGTCGTCAGGCATCTTCTCCTATGCTTGCTGACGTACAAGCAAGACGACAAGTTACCAACGAAGGGGTGGAGGTTGAGACGAGCGCAGGCACAGAGCGCACGGGCAGGGGTGAGGGGCAGAGGGCACGAGCGACATTACAGTCTGGTCCTAGTCGCTCGGGTGAAGGGGGTGGTGGGCACGAACGACGTTACAGTCTAGTCCTAGTCGTTCGGGTAGAAGGGGTAATCCAGCTCCGGGGTCACCAATTGTTGGTTTACGTCGTCGTCGTCGTCGGCCTAGGCAAGCTACGGCTTGGGACCGTAGCGCATCTATCCGGTATAGGTTAACCTGGATGATGTAGCCATAAGCACTGCCGCTAGTTAAGTGCCAACCAGTGATTATCTCACTAGCCGTATTGAGTCCGTTAGGCGAAACTGCGACAGTACCAAAGGTGGAAAATATAACCTTTGGTTTTCTATTATTTATTTGTAAAATGGACATGGTATTAGATTAAAATAAATATTTGAATATAAATAATTAACTGACAATTGTGATATATAATTAATTATGTTTACATACAATAAAATAATATAGTATACATAAAATTAGTATTAATGTGGTTCACAATTGAATTATAATGGGGTAACTAATTTAAAATGAATTTATACTATTCCGAAATTCAAGACGGTAAAATTAACATTTATCTTGAAACTAAAATAAGAGTATTCACTACAAGCCTACTTATAATTTCTGGTGATTTATATTCTGTGTTTCTGCATAAGGTTCAATCTAACATTAGCCTTATTTCTAATTTCAATACAATGAGTTGTAGGTTTAACTTAGCAGGGCTGTGGAGTCGGAGTTGGAAGCAATTTTGGTGGTGCTGGAGTCGGTAAAAATGTTCTGACTCCGACTCCGACCTCAATATAAATTTTAATAAAATATGTTTGTGTGTGATATCACTGGTAGCTATGGTGGTTAAACCACTTAAATAATACACAATGTTTTCCATTTCAGACACTAATGCCATTAATTCATTTTTTCTTTTCAGATAATATTTTTTATTTTAATGCTTATTTAATTTCGAGTTTTTTCTAAATTTCATAAGTTTTTAACTTTCAAATCTAAAACCCCTCTCACAATGGCAAAGACACTTCCAACAAAGTCTGCAGTTTTTTAATATTTTACAATAACCACAGATGGGAAACATTTCGGTGTGTCAGTGTAATTGGACAAGAGGTCATAGCCTTAAGCTTTTTCAGCTTAGATGTAAATCATCACAGTTAGTAAAACAGTTTTTCAAATCTAGTAAAATTCTGGAAGAGCTTAGATGAAGTTGAGAGTTCCCATACTTTGAAGACTTTTAAGAATAAACTAGATAAATAAACAACTGAAAAAGGTATCTGGTAATGACATTTTGCTGGAACTGGTAATGGTGTGGAGAAGGTGTCATGTTTGACAAACTTAATTGAGTTTTATGATAGTACGTTAAAGCATCTGGATAAAGAATCTGTAGATATTGTGTACTTGGATTTTGCCAAAGCTTTTGATAGGTACAGTTCCTCATAAGCAGTTGCTTGTTAAAGTTAGAGCTCATGGAATAAAAGGGACAGTAGGGTGTTTCACTCATACAGAGGAAAATATCAAAGGTCAATATGTTTCTCCACTTTGCTTGTGCTTTTATTCCTTTTCATGTAAGAAAAATGTGCACCAATTTTGAAAGTGATTAAGTCATATTTAGGGGTTGCACACATTTGAACCTTTTATAATAAACAATTTTCTTCAGGGTTACGAAAAAATTCTCCATTGGAACCATGGAAAATGAAAAACTCTAATAATAAAATTGGAAAATTCAAATCAATACACAATACAATTTAATACAAAATTTTCTTCAGTTACAAAAGAATTCTCCCTTGGAAGCACAGAAAATAAAAAGCTCTAGTATTAAAATCAGAATCAATTTTTGAATTGGTACAAGGACGTTCCCACCTTGGTTCTTTTCGGCACCTCCTTTTGATGATGTTCAACAATCTGCAACAAGAACTGTTTTTGCTTCTCTTCCTTGACTGATTCATTGAATTGCTTGATTAATGCAATTCTCCTCCACTGTGTCATTTACAACTTTCAGCGCATTGACTGACTCTCGCAAGCCATCATTTTTGGTGTACTCCTCTACATTGTTGACATCCCCGATGCTAAAGTTGTCAGAATGTTTTCATCCTTTGAGTGACAAAGTTGCTCAGATCCTTGCCTTCAAAAGTTAGGTTTTTCCACTCGAGTCATTTGAGTTCCTTCCTCAACGCAGGTTTGTTCAAGGCCTGGAACAATGAACATCTTTTTCTCATTTGGCAATATCCATTCATCAAGGAAAGCCAAGCCAACTAGAGTCTCTGAGAAATACCATAGATGCCTTTTGGCAACTCTCAAGGCAGCCTGGCCCAGGTCCTTATTCAGATATGAAATCAACAGTTGAATCGTGTCTAGGTCATTTTTTGGGGTCCACCTACTGACCACTGCCTCATGCCAGAACCAGACATAAATGAAACATGTAAAAAGGGCCATGTCATGCAATCCCTTCACCTCTCAGTCAGTGAGTTCCAGTTGCTCCCGGAACAAAACCATTTTCAGCACCCCTAAACCAGTCCAGCAACACACTATATTAAATCAACACAATACTGATGACAAAAATAAATAAGACATCTGTCCATCCTTAATGATTACAGTTCTATTAATATAATCAGAGCTTTTTATAAAAACATCTAGGGGTTAAATTTTTTAAAGAGTAAAATATTGCTAGACCCCTGCACTTGCTTTCCATTCTTTTTTTCCTTTATTTTCAAAATACAAAATATTACAAGCTTGACAAATGTAAAACAATACATTGAATACAATATAAAATGCCTGGAATGAAATCAATGAATGGAGGGCAGTATTGTGTAGGTCAGATGTCACCATTGAGTCTGGAGGTCTTCAGAATAAAAAAAAACTCAACAACAGTGATTTAGAAATTTTTTCCATTGTGGTGCAGAAACAAGAGCATTTCTCCTCTTTTAGGCAATATTTGGGATCGCCTTGCTTCATAGATGTTTCAATGTTCAGAAAACATTCTCTCTGAAAATACAGAGGATGCGGGTATGCAGAGAAGCTTTGAAACAATAGTTTTAAGGAGAGGAAATCAGTCCTCCTTCCAAATTTGAATGAGAGAGCATTTCCCCTCTACAAGAGGGTCAGATGCATATCAGTCTAACTTCCCTGCAATCAGTAGAATAGGAGCAGTCTTTTTTTCAACCTTTCTTCTCTTTAACTTACTTCCTCAGATTGCTCTCCTTTTGTGATCTCCATAAAACACGCTTCAAGAATGTACTCTTCATCTTTCCTCTTTTGCATAGGAGAACTGGAATTTGAGCTTCTTTCACTTCCACTTTCTTTAGAATCATTACCACCTTCATCATTTTCAATACCTATGACTTCTTCAATCAGTCAGGATTTAGCCTGCTCTTTTTGATCTTGTTGAAAGAAAGATAACTTATACCGCGGATCTATTGCAGTCGCAGTCACATAAGCCCTGTTTTTCATTATGTTCAAAGACTTCCCATCATTACTCTCTGACAAGAAACATGCTCGAAGAGAAGTCAGGAGTTCTCTGTCATTTGAACACCTTGGTCATCATGGCCAATCTTTGTAAAATACAAATGCTTGGGATTATGAAGACAAAGTTGATTTTTCCAAACTCATTTCCTGAGTTAGTTGGAAGAATGGTTTTAATATTTTAAGGAGATTTCATATCAGTGTCCACTCAAAGGATGTGATGGTAGATAATTCACTACTATCAGCCAAATACAGTTGCACTGGAATTTTTAATTTATGGGTCATTCCAGCTCAATTGATACAGGGGTGGTCGGGTGACCATCTCCGATTTTCTTCAAATTTTCAGGATTGATTCATACACCATTCAATAGCTTAAATCTAAAATTTTAGCTTCCTCAGTCAAAAATGTTTAATTTTATGGTTGCTTAAATGGCCCCCACCTTCGACAAAAAATGGCCATGTTGGGCTTCATCGGCCAACGCCTTCATTTTGAGAGGCCTTGAAAAATGTCTTCTAATAGGAGAAGCAGCTTCAAATTTGTCATGCCAATACAACTTCTGGTGGGCTTTTTAATTTTGCAAGCAAAAAGGCTGTGCAACAAATAGTTTCTAAGTTACAAGGGCCTAAATATGGCTCCATTTTGAAGCTTGCATCAATTCCTCCCACTTTTACAACTATCATTTTCAAAAGTTTTAGTTCTACATCAATCACAGCTGTTTTAATACTCATAATAGTGTCTATGGGTTGTAAATTTATGAGAAATAAAAAAATAACCAAAAAAGGATTTATTTCTATTTTTAAAAATTTCCAAAAGTTGATATTTTCAAAAAATTTGCAAAATTAACATCAACTTTGGGGCTTAATATAAAGGTGTCCGAAATTACTCAGGGAGTTGATACTTCTAGTAAAGAAAGATACACATGTGTAAAAAAACATATATTAAGGAATAGATCTCAACTCAACTCCTTCATATAGTTTTGGTGATTCAAAGAAAAGTGCTTTTTGTGAAAAATCTCAAATTTTTGCAAAATTTGTAAATTTTTAAATTTCTATTTGACATTGAATTGTAATTTTACTTCCATTTTATTACTTACGGTACTAAGTTGATTTACAATTGTAATAATATGTAAATAAGTCTAAAACCTACAAGAAATTTAATGTGTCTGTCAAAACAACCAGCGACTCAAAGGGCTCTGGGTAGCTCATTTCGCTTTGTATATTCTTATAAGTGTAAAACATGATGGTTAATCATTAATGTCCATGCCTATTTTATAGATCATGATCTTTTATTTTCAGAAAATTTAACTAGAGCAATTAACTTAATTTTACTACCTGTAATAATGGCTTATTCTAATCAAGAATCAAAGTGTAGCTTTGGTATGTACTTGGATGATCCATGTCATGAACACAGACTCACCAGGAAGATGGGTATGTATACCTTACATGAGCTGACAGATGAAACAAGGAAACTGCTATTGTGGAGAACAAAAGCAACTGTAATCAACCCAAATAGTGCTACTGTATGCTTAGTGATGTGAGTCGTTTTTTATTGCGTCATTTTTTTTGTTTTTTTTGTCATTTTTTTTGTTTAAAACGAAGGTAGTCTGTTTTTTTTGTTTTTTTTTGTTTTTATTGTTTTAAACTTATTCCATATTTTTTTTCCTTTAATCTAATAAGTATATTAGTATTACCTATAATTTACTATACTACCATGCTTATACGGTTATACCTAGTATATATACTATATAGTCATCTTTTAGAAAAATTGAATCACGCAAAAAGTATATAATAGAAAGGAAAAACAAACCCTCATTTTTTATATGTATATATATTTTTTAACTAGAACATAAAACATTCTTCCTTGTTTCAAACAATATACATAATTGTGATTGGCAAGAGTACCAGTATATATATTCCAGATAGAAAAGGAAAATATTCACCCTTTTTTGAACCTTTTTGTTAACCTACATTTCCATGGAAGAATCATCACTAGATTGGGTAGAGCATATATGCTAGTTTCAATATCACAGGTACTGGTATAATATCCATAATACTGGTATAAAACAATAGATATAATTGTGATTGGCAAGAATACCAGTGTGTATATATATATATATATATATATATATATATATATATATATATATATATATTCCAAATAGAAAAATAAAAAAAATATTAATATTCATCTCTTTCTTTAACCTTTGTGTTAACCTAATGCTGTTTAACTTTCATTATCTGATTCTATTTCCATTGAAGAATCATTATCACTAGATTGATTAAAGCAAATAGTTTCAATATCACAGGTACTGGTATTTATTGCAGATTTGGATGTTGACGAAGCCAATGTAGCACCATGTTTTACTTCACTTTCTTGGAATTTTGCATTTTGGGATATAAATACTAGCTTTGCTGCTCTGTCTGTGCTTAATTGGTTTCTTTTGGCTGTATGGATATTACTGTATGTGCTAAATGATCTCGGAGGTAATGAAAGGGCGAAATAGAGGTGTATGAGTTTGTGTAGGTATATATGTGAGTATGCATGCGTATGTATCTGGAATTCTGGATGTATGCATGTGTATGGGGTATACAATAGATATAAATGTGTATATAAGTATTTATGTATATATTGGTATATATGTATATGGGTGTATGTGTATGTATATATATATATATGGATGGTCTCGTGTGGGGGGGGGGGGGGAATATGTCATCGCGGGTCTAAAGGATAGTTAAGTGGGAGATTCAAAATCCGAGGCATGGATGGGAGAGTCCTGGGAAGGTTGGACAATGGGCAGTCAGCTCCCAGCCAGTGTTCTCGCAAGTTTAATGGATCTCAAGATACAAGACTTTCAGTGCAAGAAAGAGGCCAGTTTTTCTGTAAATAGGCTGAAAAGGACATTCTATACTGGTACCATATGGCCTATTTTATTATTTATTTATTTATTTTTATAATATATATCATTGCAAAAGTATACCTTATAATTAAATTGGCAATATCTATATTAATTATTAAAAAAAACAAAAAAACAACAAAAAAAAACGACAACAAAAAACAAAAAAAACCGGTTTTTTTACATCACTATGTATGCTACCACCATGAAAAAATGTTTGGAATGCATTACCAACAAATGCAACATAGCTGCCAAGATCCATGGAGAAATCATCGAAAGAAGATAACAAGTAAGTAAATATAGGTACTAATATATTTATATTTCATAAAGAAGTTTATATTGTAAATTGTAACTTAAATTAGTTATTTAATTTTAATAGGGTAGGTAGGCTATATACTGTGCTACTGAATGCTATTAGATTTATTTTCTTATTTCTCATTATAGTGAATCATATCCATTAATTTAACAAAGGTTGGTTCGACTTCTGTACGGATATATATTCCGTATTTTCAAACCACTACAACCATAAACCGTTCCGGTTGCCTCGTTAAAATCTGCTGGTTTAATTGGTTTCAAAGCACTGAATAGCGAGGTTATAGAAGAATTCTGATTCAAATTTGTTCAGCTAACTGTGTTGCTGGTTTTTTTCTTCAGGTTTGATCGGTGTATCATAGTAAAGTGTATTAAATTGCATTTATGTTTAAATTCAATCATCTATTTCAAATTAGGCTGTTATAAGGCTGTTTGGTATAACATTTCCCTTTCAGAAAACAGGCAATCAATCTTCTTTATATTCAAGTATTATCAAGGTAAAGTGTTTACAATTAAAACTACTAAGGTAATGGTTTATTTTGTTTTCATAGAATAAGACAATTACTACCAACTAAAGAGGGTGTTAAACTATAAACAAGTTTAACCCTCTGATAGCATAAAATTTCTATCAGTGGGAATCAATATTATTTTTTGGGATTTAATTTATGATTCGGTAAGTAATTCATAAGCTTAATTTAGTGTTAATAAATAATAGTTTAGTATTCAAATACTGTTGGGTTAAAACAATTTTAATTCTAACATAACTGATAGAAATTTTATGCTATCAGAGGGTTAAACTTGTTTATAGTTTAACACCCTCTTTAGTTGGTAGTAATTGTCTTATTCTATGAAAACAAAATAAACCATTACCTTAGGGCCGGTCCTAATTTTAAAAAGTGTAAATTTTGTGATGGTGACCACTCTTTAATTCGCTGTTCTAAATATGACACGCTTCAAAAAAGACTTAAAAGATGTCAAGAAATCGATTTATGCTCTCATTGTTCGAGCATCAGACATTTGGGAAATAATTGTCCTGGTAAAGCTAACAAGCTCTCATTTTCTTGCGCAACCTGCGGTTTGAACTCTCATATTTCAGCATTATGTCCCAAGTTGGGTTCAAATAAAATAACTAATGGTGTCGAGACTCAGGTAAACAGTGTATCGGTGCATGCATTGTCTTCGGAGAATCATATATTTTGAAGTCGCGGCGTCTTGTTACCTACCGTGACTCTAGAATTTGTAAATCAAAATAATGTCAAATCAGTTAGGTGTTTGCTAGATTTAGCTTCACAAAGATCATATATCAGACCCTCAGTTCTAGATGGTTGGGACTGTCAATTAAAGCAAAAACCTAAATTTGAATGTCTAATAAGAACCTTTATTGGATCTCAAGTTAGAGAAATTCAAGAAGTGGAGTTGGGTGTAAGGCTGAATCCATCTAAAGCAACTCTCAAGAACTTCATCGTAGATGAAAAGATGGATTTAGATTATACCGTTCTAGAATTAAAAAACATGATTTCTCAACTTCAAGAAGAAGGAATTACGTTCGGGGACAAGTCCTTCTATAACCTTCAGAATGATTTCGTCTCAAACATTGAAGGATTAATTGGAATTGATGTGCTTCAAGATTTTATGCCATTCTCCTTCGTAAAACTCAAGAATGGTACTGCCATATCAGTTTCTCAAGGACTCATACCTATTGGAGAGTTGGATACTTTTAAGAGTCCAATTCAACATTCCAGCAACAGTAGTAGATCTGACAAGGAAACTCGTCAGTTTTCTTCAAGAACTCCTGTTAAGAAATTATGACGAAAGATCTGAAATTGATCAACAAAATTCCCTTCCTCTGACTGAGACTGAAGGATCAAGTTTCAATTCAAGTTTTGATTCGAGTTTCACGGCAGCGGAGCAATCTGCTGTTCGAGTTTTAAAACCTACTAATTCAGGGCTTTCGGGGTGTAAAAACCCTTGGCATTGTTCCCTTTTTAAACTTAAATCAGGGCTTTCGGGGTGTAAAAACCCTTGGCATTGTTCCCTTTTTAAACTTACTAACCCCTCAAGTGAAACACCGAATGAAGCTTAGCTTCAAATATTCAAATACCCTGTTTAAATCAGGACTCAAATGATTTACAGATTCACGAGTCTGGAGATGGGAAGAGTTCGCTTGCGGTCTTCAACGATGATGAACCGGGTCTGCATTCTATCGTGAACTGTGTCGTGAATCCGACCCCAAGTTATTTCAATCCTTTGTGTCACTGTAAATCCGACTCCGATCTAGACTTAGGTTTGGAAAATTTATATAAATTGGAGTCTATAGGTATAGATGAGAGTTCAAATGGTAGTTTGGATGAGATCAAGGTTAAACAATTTAATGACTCTATACATCTGTCTGGTGGCCAATATTATGTGGAGTTACCGTGGCATGAAGAGCTAATTAACCGTATTCCATCTAATCATAAAATAGCATTGGCAACTCTAAAAAGGGTAATTGGATTTCTCAATAAGAAAAACTTGCACTCTAAATATGCTGATGTATTTAAACAGCAACTAGATGATGGGATAATTGAAAGGTTTGATGTGACTCCAGACCAATATCAGAACTACATCTGGATACCTCATAGGCCGGTCATTAGGGTAGGAGATCAAGTTACAACTAAAATAAGGCCAGTTTTCAATTGTAGTTTGAAAACAGGTGAAGCTCCTTCTCTTAATGAAGCTGCATATCCTGGTGTAGACCTCATGAATTCACTGTTTACCTTATTATGCTCATTCAGAACCAATCAATACGTAATCCTTTCAGATATAAAGCAGGCATTTCTTCAAATCAAGCTCAAGCTTGATGTTGATAAAAATAGGTTTTGTTTTTTCTGGGAAGAGGACGGTCAATTATTAACTTATCGGTATATTACCATAGTATTTGGTCTGGCCAGTTCACCTTTCATACTCAACTACGTCATTAAATATCACGCCAATCAGTATCTAGATGATTTATGCTCTGAAGTTCTCAAGAAACATTTTTATGTGGATAATTTAATTTTCACGAATTCAGATCCAGAATTACTTCTGGAATTATACTCCACTTTAAATCAGAGAATGTCTGAGGGAGGTTTCAACCTTAGATCATGGAACACTAATCTAGACTGTCTCAAAAACATAATGGTTCAAGATCAAAATGTTGTTCAACATGAATGCTTGGAAAAGGTGCTGGGTTATCACTTTGATGTAAGTCGGGACTTAATCTTGCTGTCGGAATATCATCTAGACCCTGAAGCTTGTACCAAGCGCCAAATCCTTTCCAAAATTTCTAAAATTTTTGATCCATTATCCCTTTACCTCCCAGTTACCATTCGGGGTAGGCTTCTCGTGAGAAAATTGTGGAAGCTTAAGTTGTCTTGGGATGAGAAAGTCAGTTGATGAATTGAAGGTTTGGACTAAGATTTACAAAGATCTTAAAGAACTTTCAAATCTTTCTTTCAAACGCTCAGCTTTCGATTCTAGTGACTCTGCTTCATTAGTCATTTTTTGTGACGCTAGTGCCAGTTGTTACGGATTTGCAGTCTATGCAGTTGGCCCTTCAGGATCAAACTTAGTTTTTTCCAAGGCTAAAGTGGCTCATATTCAAGCACGTACTTTACCTACTTTGGAATTACTTTCAGTTTATCTAGCGTTCAAATGTCTTCCTCAATTTCTCTCATCCATTAAAGCTCAGTTCTCCAATATCAAGATTTTTGTTGATGCTCAAATTGTGCTGTCTTGGGTCATTTCGTCAGACCTCAATGTCAAAATAAAAAACATGTTTGTTCGAAATCGAATTCAGGATATTAGACATATGCATCAAGAAATTCAAACTAAATTCAATATTTCAATATCATTTAATTATGTCTCAACTAAAGAAAACCCCGCAGATCTCATTACTCGGGGAATATCATTTAAAGAATTTGAGAACAATCTAGAACTCTGGATGCATGGACCTGAATGGTTAGTTCTAGATTCATCCTTTTGGCCTAAATATGATCTTCAGTGCCTATCTAACCCAAACAAATTAAAGACACAATCAGCTACAATTACATCTGTCACTTTAAATGCTGGTAAAACTGAACCCATTCTTGACATCAAACGGTTTTCAGACATTCACAAAGTCTATAGAATCACGTCTTATGTACTAAAGTTTGTTTTCAAATGCAGAAGGAAACCCAATGTAGACCTGGATAGGGGTAGTAGGTTGTATTGGCTATACATCATGCAACTTGAATCCTTTGACAAAGAAAATCAATTTCTTGAAACGGTTCAAGAAAATCCAATCAGCAAGTTCCCAATCTGGTTAACAGTCTGGATCTCTTTCTAGACAAAGTCAGATTGATTCGAACCAAGGGCAGACTTTCAAGAACAAACGTGTATGATTATGACATCATAAATCCCATATTACTTGGTAAACATCATCACTTCACTGAATTAATAGTTCGAGATTGTCACTCTAGATGCAAGCATTTAGGTATTCAATCCACCTTAACAATGCTACGCTTGCAGGGGTTTTGGATCACTAGTGCAAGACAAACTATCAAGCGTATCATTTCAAGTTGCATTACTTGCAGAAAATACAATCAATTTTCTTACAAGTATCCCAAATTCACCAATTTCCCTAAGCATCAGATGCGTTTGTTCACTCCCTATAAACATGTTGGGGTTGACTTCACAGGTCACGTTTGGGTCAAAGACCCTGACTCAGGAAAAACTGTCAAACGATTTATTTTGCTCTATACTTGTCTTCACATAAGAGCCATACATTTAGATCTGCTTCCTGATATGAGTACCAAATCTTTCTTGCTCTCATTCCAGAGATTCACTAATCTATATGGTGTTTGCGACAGAGTTTACAGCGACAATGCTAAAGTTTCATTCAAGGTGGTAAGGCATTAGAAGACTTTAAATTCTAACGAATTTCAAGAGCACATGCGAGCCAGTGGTATCAAACACATCCGGCTTCCAGTTTATTCAGCCTGGATGGGATCTGCTTGGGAGCGTCTCATTCGAGTAGTGAAAAGCTGCCTTTTCAAAACCATTGGGCGTTCTGTTCTAGATCATTTCGATCTACTGACCTTGCTAACTAGCATTCAAAACGCTGTGAACTCTCGTCCGCTAACATACGTCTCGTCAGAGACTGAATTATCAAGCTTAACGCCTAATTCATTCCTTAAACACCAAAAGGAATCTTTGGTATTCAAGTTTGAAACTGATGATGACCCTTTATGGTCACAAAATCCCCCTACTCATAACGAACTCAACAAATCGTTTGAGTTATTGAACAAAAAGTATTCTCAATTTAGACAGTGGTGGTATGAGGAGTACCTGTTGAGTCTTCGAGAACATAGTCGAGATTTATACGAATCAGACTGGGTTAATCGCATCAAAGTTGGCGATGTGGTCTTGATTAAATCAACTACTAAAACCAGACCCTTTTGGCGGATGGGACGCATCCTGCATTTGTTTGTAGGCAATGATGACAAAGTCAGAAGTGTTCAACTCAAGAGATCAGATAACGAAGTTTTAAATTATCCTATTTGTCACCTGTATCCATTAGAAATCTCGATTACTCATAATGGTGCTCGTCAAGATCCAAATTCGAAAGATGTTCAAAAAGAAAAACCTAATTTAAGACCCACTAGGAAAGCTGCAATTCATTGCAAACAGAGGCTCAAGGACCTACTAAATAGGGAAAACAATTAGGATTAACATTAGATTTAAGATGGTTATGGGTTGAAAAAAGTTTAAAAAAATACAAAAAAAATTATTTGGTGGTGGGTGTCATATCAAAATTTAAGACTTACTGCAATTTTAGATTTTAAATTGCAGTTTCTCCGTCGGGAGGTTATTAGATTTATTTTCTTATTTCTCATTATAGTGAATCATATCCATTAATTTAACAAAGGTTGGTTCGACTTCTGTACGGATATATATTCCGTATTTTCAAACCACTACAACCATAAACCGTTCCGGTTGCCTCGTTAAAATCTGCTGGTTTAATTGGTTTCAAAGCACTGAATAGTGAGGTTATAGAAGAATTCTGATTCAAATTTGTTCAGCTAACTGTGTTGTGGTTTTTTTCTTCAGGTTTGATCGGTGTATCATAGTAAAGTGTATTAAATTGCATTTATGTTTAAATTCAATCATCTATTTCAAATTAGGCTGTTATAAGGCTGTTTGGTATAACATTTCCCTTTCAGAAAACAGGCAATCAATCTTCTTTATATTCAAGTATTATCAAGGTAAAGTGTTTACAATTAAAACTACTAAGGTAATGGTTTATTTTGTTTTCATAGAATAAGACAATTACTACCAACTAAAGAGGGTGTTAAACTATAAACAAGTTTAACCCTCTGATAGCATAAAATTTCTATCAGCGGGAATCAATATTATTTTTGGGATTTAATTTATGATTCGGTAAGTAATTCATAAGCTTAATTTAGTGTTAATAAATAATAGTTTAGTATTCAAATACTGTTGGGTTAAAACAAAATTTTAATTCTAACAATGCATATGTTTTGAATATTTTATACGAATAGCCTATAACCAAATGTTGAGGTTTTAAAATTATTTTCCAATGTGTTTAGAGTTTACATTACCCTACTTTATTTGCAGAATCACTACAAATTATTGACAAAGACACAGCAACTAGACTGAATCTGATACCAGGACAGAAACTTTGCTCAACATGCTTCTCTAGAGCCAAGACGATTGAAGATGAAAAAGACTCGGGTAGTGATGAATATTTCAAGAAGAAATAGTTAACGAGACATTTGACGAAACGTTAGGTTCACTAGAATGCTCACCCATTAAGTATGTAAGAGCAAGAGATCGAAAGTTTTACGCGAAAAGGAAACTAAAGCAAATTGAAACATCAACAAAATCAAAGTTGTCAAAAGTACTTCATATGACGCCTAGCATTTTGGATGAGGAAGCGGAGAAACCTATAGAGAGTGAGGAAGAAAAGTGTTATCAGCATATGATAGAGGAACTGAAAGAAAAGTGTAAAACTAGTACCAGACAAGAAAAGATACAAATTCTAACACTACTTCCAATTGGTAAAACCTGGTCCAGAGAAAGAATTATGAAAGAATTTGAAGTGTCAGCCTATGGAAAAACTATACGCGTTTACAACATGGTATCGTATGTGATACCTTTACTTCATAATTAAATATAAATTATTAATTAATTGAATTAAATATCTATACAAAATTGGCGACCTAGCCTAATGGGAATGAAATGATTGCCATACATACATACATACATACATAGAAACCGTATGTAGGCGTCGGGTCTGCATAACCACGAGAAACCTTCATTTCTTTCACGTGAATTCCCATTTGCTAACCCATGCAAAATACAAGAGATAGAGTCAACAACCTTTGCCAAATCAGTAATTTATACTAAAATATGAAGATATATTAAAGGAGTAGCCTCAGGGCTGTTTATGTTACAGCAAACGCTTTAAACAGGGAAGATGTGTTTTTGTCTTCCCTAAAGTTCTGAGTGAATTCCTTATAATATAAAACCTAATGACTATAAAAGGATAGGCTATTCCTTCAGGGGTTAATTAGTGATTGCCTATATTAGTAACAAAGTGTCAACTCGCAGTGTAGGCTCCATCGTAACGGCCCTACATCGAAGAAGACTGTAACGCCCTACATCGAAGCAACCAAGGACGGGTCATTCCATGTCAACTCAGCCACAAAATGGCACTTTTTGCACTCACCCCTTTCAATTTTGCTCATACTTGGCACAATAGCAGATATACATGCCAAACTTAAATTCCCAAATTATTAGAGCTGACTGACCTTTGGTTACTGAGATACAAGGTCACAAAGTTGTGACATTTTGACCTTTTTTGCGTTAAATGACTATTTTCAAAAGGTGTAACTAAAAAACTATTAAAGCTAGAGCATTGATTTTGGTCTCATTTTAAAGCTCTTTAGTAGCCCCTTGTTTATTGTCTCTTGTTAAATATCTCTACTGTGAAAAATAAAAAAATCCCTTCAAAAGTTGACCTTTGACCTTGAATAAAAAAAAAATACCTTCTCCTAAAAAATTCAATTTTTTTACATTAATACCTTGAGTCATGTACAACAAAATCCCAAGAAGCTGTAAGTGGCTGATAACTAGTTCAATGTATAAAAAATAAATGAAGTTGGCATCATTCTTCAATTTTAGATTTTTTTTGTCAGTTCATTTATTTAAAAGTTCTGTTCTGATATAGTGTCAGTGAAGACTTAGTTCAACTTAACATTATTAGTTCAAAAACCTTTTTGTGACCTGTGCCAAAAGAAGTCTTTTAAAAGACAACCAGGGTTAAACCCCTCGACAGCCCCAAATCTACTGGAGTAGCGCTGATCCAAAGGCCCAACTAGTATATAAGTACTGTCAACTTTACAGAGTTGACTCCTGACTTCAAGTTAAAGTTAATTTATTTTTACTAAATACATGTATAAAAATTTATTTAATAATTCATTAATTGTTCATTGTTTTCTTTTCAGGATTTTCTTTGTGCTTTTGTGATTTCAGAGTACAAACATGGAACATTTAAAACTGAAACAGAAGTGTGCTGATCCTTTGCTGCGTCACAAAGGTCAGTGTCGAAAGAAGAGTTTGAGAATTGTACCACAGGAACTTGTAAATAAGTTTCCCGATCTGCACTTAACACTACATCACAGACTTTGTAAGCAGTGTAGAGAACATCTTGAGTCCTTGCCTGAGAAAGGAATAGGCACTTTGAATTCAGACATAAATGATGATTCTTCTTGTAGTAGTGAACCACCTGAAGATCTTGAGAAAATTGAAAATGTTGACAATAGTGATGCATCAACTTCAGAGCAAAACCATGAGATGTGTACTTTGAATGCTTCTTTTGTTTCAATTGGTGAATCACCCATAAAAAAGAGAAAGCTTGTAGAGCAAAAGTCATATGGAGCTAAAAAACTAAGCAAGGTGACAGAGACAGTTAAGAAGAGAATGGAAACAGTTGCAGGAAAAGAGATTTCTGACTCACAATTTAAGGAGCCATCTGGAGATGTAGACTGTTTAGAAATAATAAATCAACTCAAGGAAAAATTCAAAAATGAAAATACTAAAAGAAGTGATAAAATAAAAATCCTCACTGTATTGCCCAAAAGTTGGAGCATTAGGAAAATTGCTTCAGAATTTAACACAAGGCATACAGCATCTATTGCTAAAAAAATAGTTGAAGAAAAAGGTGTCCTTTCAGACCCAAATCCAAAGGGTGGGAAAAGAATTAAACAGGATACTGTTGACGCTATTAAAGCATTTTATCTTTTAGAAGACATCAGTAGAACAATGCCAGGAAAGAAAGACTATTGTAGTATCATTGACAATGAAAGAGGAAGGATACATTTGCAAAAGCATCTTTTACTTTGCAATTTAAAAGAAGCCTATCATATTTTCAAAGAAAGAAATCCTTTGGTTAAGGTGGGATTCAGTAAATTTGCAGAATTGCGTCCAAAGCAGTGTGTTATTGCTGGAGCAACAGGAACTCACTCAGTATGTGTGTGTGTGTGTGTGTACAATTCATCAGAATGCCAAACTTATGTTTGTAGGAGCTGAATTAGAAAAACTAACTGCAAATGATGACACACCTATTAAGAATGTACGTCATTGTGTTGCCTTTATGGAATGCAATGCTGCCTCAGACAATGTGAACAATGTGGAGATCCATCAGATTTAAAAAACAGACTACTGGACATATTTACAAACAACTTCATTGATATCATAAATTTTAAAAAGTGGACCAATACAGATCGGTCAAATCTTGAATCAGTAGAACTGAATACAGATGAATATATTGACCAATTCTGTAACCAACTGAAAGAATACCAGATACATGACTTCAAGACAAAGATGCAAGCAACTTATTACCGTGAAACGAAAATGTCTTTGAAAGATGGTGAGGTCCTTGCTGTGTGTGATTTTGCTGAAAATTATTCCTTTATTCTTCAAGATGAGGTTCAGAGCTTTCACTGGAACAATGAGATGGCTACTCTACATCCATTTGTTATTTACTATAAAAGGAAGATGAGATTGCTCACCTTAGCTTTGTTATTATTTCAGAGTGTAACATCCATAACACAGTTGCTGTACATTTGTTTCAAAAGCATCTGATAAAATTCCTAAAAGATAATCTCATCCATCGGTTCCATCCACAAAATAATTTACTTTTCAGATGGGTGTGCAGGACAGTATAAGAACTGCAAAAAACTTTTTGAATCTTTGCCATCACAGAGATGATTTTGGAATTGAGGCAGAATGGAATTTTTTTGCAACAAGTCATGGAAAGGGACCCTGTGATGGTGTTGGAGGCACAGTTAAGAGATTAGTTGCAAAAGCTAGTCTACAACGACCTTATGATGAACAGATCCTTACTGCAGAACAGTTATATACATTTGCAAGTGAAAATATTGTAAATATAAAATGTCATTTTCAACCAACCAATAAAGAGCATGAAGAGGAAAGCCAACTTCTCCAAGAAAGACACTCAACGGCAAGGACTATTGCTGGTACACAGAAATTACACCATTTACAGCCAGTTTCATTGACTTCTCTTAAGGTTAAACATTATTCAAATATTGAGAAAGTTACTGAAAAGGAAGAAGTTGTGACGAGAGGAAAATACATGGTTTTGTTACTGCTGCATATGATGGCCATTGGTGGGTGGCATATGTGCTGGAAAAGATACCAGAGAATAGAGAAGTAAAAGTCACATTCCTTCATCCTCATGGCCCAAACCCATCATTTGTGTATCCTGGTTGACCAGATGAATTAATCTTACCATATTCAGATATTCTAACACGAGTTGAGGCATCTACTACTAATGGACGAACATACAGGATTTGCAAAGAAGTTACTTTGAAGGCATCCAAAGCTTTGGCAGATCTACAGCACAGAAAGGTAAGAATTCAAAATTAAAATGGTCATGTAACTATATATACACTGCATACATTTTAAGTTGTGATAAATGGAAATCAATGAGCACTATACCTATACATATTGTATGTACATTTTAATATGTTACTTGTATTTGTTAATTAGGTAGCTATCTAGGTATACATTAAAAATTGTTTCCTCTTCTAGAAATCACAATAAATTGGGTGGCCCATAAGAATCTTGTCAACTACTGAAAACTATCACATACATGCACAATATACAGGTGAGGTGGGTAAAGAACAAGTATTTAAAAATAAGCATTTGCTTGTTTGTAGAAGGCTGCAGATAGTATGGAGATATGGGTTGTATTTGTAAGAGATTGAGCTGACCTTAGACAAAAATGGTTACTGACATACAAGGTCAGTCATGACTTTTTGACAATTTTTGTATAAAATGACCTTTTTCAAAATGTTGCTTGGATTCATTATTTTTTATACATTGAACTAGTTATCAGCCACTTACAGCTTCTTGGGATTTTGTTGTACATGACTCAAGGTATTAATGTAAAAAAATTGAATTTTTTAGGAGAAGGTATTTTTTTTTTATTCAAGGTCAAAGGTCAACTTTTGAAGGGATTTTTTTATTTTTCACAGTAGAGATATTTAACAAGAGACAATAAACAAGGGGCTACTAAAGAGCTTTAAAATGAGACCAAAATCAATGCTCTAGCTTTAATAGTTTTTTAGTTACACCATTTTGAAAATAGTAATTTAACGCAAAAAAGGTCAAAATGTCACAACTTTGTGACCTTGTATCTCAGTAACCAAAGGTCAGTCAGCTCTAATAATTTGGGAATTTAAGTTTGGCATGTATATCTGCTATTGTGCCAAGTATGAGCAAAATTGAAAGGGGTGTGTGTTTTAGGTGGCTGACTTGACATGGAATGACCCGGACCCATCAAAAATAAGGTGAGGCAAATTATTTTCAGTCTAATTTAGGCATCCCAAATCCCAATGCTAAAATTACCGTAATCAATTAAATATAAAGAGGTCCTTTAAAGACCTACATATTCATAACTCTCTAACGAAAAAGCATAGGGCTTTTGTCGGTAACCTTCCACTGAAGTCTGCTGGAAATTTCCAACAGATGAGGGCACAGGCAATCAACCCATAGCCCTATATAGTTTTTTCATATGGGGGCCCGTGTGGGGAACTAACCCCTCTAAAGTTTATACTGACACGCAGTGGCTAGGCTTAGCTCATTAGGCCTACCCCAATTTCAACCGTAACCCCACTATAGTTTTTTTCATATGGTGGCCTGTGCAACTGGGAACCGATCCCTTTACCTTTACACTAACCGAAAACAAAGGCTTGTTCATTTAACAGGCATAACTCAATTTTGGTCCTAAAAAAAAAAAATAGGCCCACAACATTAAGCCTATTTAATAGGTCCTACTCTTCAAACTCAAAACAAAGCCTTGTTAATTTAACAGCCTTAACTCATTTAAGGTCCTATCAAATAATAGGCCCAAACATAAGCTTACTTAGTAGGCCGACAAAATAGGCCTAATTAGTAGGCCCACCTAACTTTACCTTACATAATAGGCCTATGTCTTAAAGTAGGCCTTACTCTTTACACTCTAGGCCTATCCTAACTAAAAACACTTAATTTATAATTGAACCTGTGGTGTAGGTTATAAAATTTATTTCAGCAATTTAACTTACTCATAAGACTGTAACATCACAAAATTCGACTCAGAACTGTAACATCACAAAGACCTAAAGCAAATGCACAAATTCAAACCTACACCCACCTAACACCTATTCGTGACCCTATTCCACCCTATTCCAACCTATTCCAAATCCTATTTGACATATAGGCACACCAAGTCCTATTTGACATATAGGCACACCAAGTCCTATTTGACATATAGGCACACCAAGTCCTATTTGACATATAGGCACACCAAGTCCTATTTGACATATAGGCACAAGTCCTATTTGACATATAGGCACACCAAGTCCTATTTGACATATAGGCACACCAAGTCCTATTTGACATATAGGCACACCAAGTCCTATTTGACATATAGGCACACCAAGTCCTATTTGACATATAGGCACACCAAGTCCTATTTGACATATAGGCACACCAAGTCCTATTTGACATATAGGCACACCAAGTCCTATTTGACATATAGGCACACCAAGTCCTATTTGACATATAGGCACACCAAGTCCTATTTGACATATAGGCACACCAAGTCCTATTTGACATATAGGCACACCAAGTCCTATTTGACATATAGGCACACCAAGTCCTATTTGACATATAGGCACACCAAGTCCTATTTGACATATAGGCACACCAAGTCCTATTTGACATATAGGCACACCAAGTCCTATTTGACATATAGGCACACCAAGTCCTATTTGACATATAGGCACACCAAGTCCTATTTGACATATAGGCACACCAAGTCCTATTTGACATATAGGCACACCAAGTCCTATTTGACATATAGGCACACCAAGTCCTATTTGACATATAGGCACACCAAGTCCTATTTGACATATAGGCACACCAAGTCCTATTTGACATATAGGCACACCAAGTCCTATTTGACATATAGGCACACCAAGTCCTATTTGACATATAGGCACACCAAGTCCTATTTGACATATAGGCACACCAAGTCCTATTTGACATATAGGCACACCAAGTCCTATTTGACATATAGGCACACCAAGTCCTATTTGACATATAGGCACCCCAAGTCCTATTTGACATATAGGCACACCAAGTCCTATTTGACATATAGGCACACCAAGTCCTATTTGACATATAGGCACCCCAAGTCCTATTTGACATATAGGCACCCCAAGTCCTATTTGACATATAGGCACCCCAAGTCCTATTTGACATATAGGCACCCAAGTCCTATTTGACATATAGGCACCCCAAGTCCTATTTGACATATAGGCACCCCAAGTCCTATTTGACATATAGGCACCCCAAGTCCTATTTGACATATAGGCACCCCAAGTCCTATTTGACATATAGGCACCCCAAGTCCTATTTGACATATAGGCACCCCAAGTCCTATTTGACATATAGGCACCCCAAGTCCTATTTGACATATAGGCACCCCAAGTCCTATTTGACATATAGGCACCCCAAGTCCTATTTGACATATAGGCACCCCAAGTCCTATTTGACATATAGGCACCCCAAGTCCTATTTGACATATAGGCACCCCAAGTCCTATTTGACATATAGGCACCCCAAGTCCTATTTGACATATAGGCACCCCAAGTCCTATTTGACATATAGGCACCCCAAGTCCTATTTGACATATAGGCACCCCAAGTCCTATTTGACATATAGGCACCCCAAGTCCTATTTGACATATAGGCACCCCAAGTCCTATTTGACATATAGGCACCCCAAGTCCTATTTGACATATAGGCACCCCAAGTCCTATTTGACATATAGGCACCCCAAGTCCTATTTGACATATAGGCACCCCAAGTCCTATTTGACATATAGGCACCCCAAGTCCTATTTGACATATAGGCACCCCAAGTCCTATTTGACATATAGGCACCCCAAGTCCTATTTGACATATAGGCACCCCAAGTCCTATTTGACATATAGGCACCCCAAGTCCTATTTGACATATAGGCACCCCAAGTCCTATTTGACATATAGGCACCCCAAGTCCTATTTGACATATAGGCACCCCAAGTCCTATTTGACATATAGGCACCCCAAGTCCTATTTGACATATAGGCACCCCAAGTCCTATTTGACATATAGGCACCCCAAGTCCTATTTGACATATAGGCACCCCAAGTCCTATTTGACATATAGGCACCCCAAGTCCTATTTGACAAATAGGCACCCAAGTCCTATTTGACATATAGGCCCAACCTATTACCTATTCGAAGTCCTATTTGACATATAGGCCCAACCTATTACCTATTCGAAGTCCTATTTGACATATAGGCCCAACCTATTACCTATTCGAAGTCCTATTTGACATATAGGCCCAACCTATTACCTATTCGAAGTCCTATTTGACATATAGGCCCAACCTATTACCTATTCGAAGTCCTATTTGACATATAGGCCCAACCTATTACCTATTCGAAGTCCTATTTGACATATAGGCCCAACCTATTACCTATTCGAAGTCCTATTTGACATATAGGCCCAACCTATTACCTATTCGAAGTCCTATTTGACATATAGGCCCAACCTATTACCTATTCGAAGTCCTATTTGACATATAGGCCCAACCTATTACCTATTCGAAGTCCTATTTGACATATAGGCCCAACCTATTACCTATTCGAAGTCCTATTTGACATATAGGCCCAACCTATTACCTATTCGAAGTCCTATTTGACATATAGGCCCAACCTATTACCTATTCGAAGTCCTATTTGACATATAGGCCCAACCTATTACCTATTCGAAGTCCTATTTGACATATAGGCCCAACCTATTACCTATTCGAAGTCCTATTTGACATATAGGCCCAACCTATTACCTATTCGAAGTCCTATTTGACATATAGGCCCAACCTATTACCTATTCGAAGTCCTATTTGACATATAGGCCCAACCTATTACCTATTCGAAGTCCTATTTGACATATAGGCCCAACCTATTACCTATTCGAAGTCCTATTTGACATATAGGCCCAACCTATTACCTATTCGAAGTCCTATTTGACATATAGGCCCAACCTATTACCTATTCGAAGTCCTATTTGACATATAGGCCCAACCTATTACCTATTCGAAGTCCTATTTGACATATAGGCCCAACCTATTACCTATTCGAAGTCCTATTTGACATATAGGCCCAACCTATTACCTATTCGAAGTCCTATTTGACATATAGGCCCAACCTATTACCTATTCGAAGTCCTATTTGACATATAGGCCCAACTTATTACCTATTCGAAGTCCTATTTGACATATAGGCCCAACTTATTACCTATTCGAAGTCCTATTTGACATATAGGCCCAACTTATTACCTATTCGAAGTCCTATTTGACATATAGGCCCAACTTATTACCTATTCGAAGTCCTATTTGACATATAGGGCCAACTTATTACCTATTCGAAGTCCTATTTGACATATAGGGCCAACTTATTACCTATTCGAAGTCCTATTTGACATATAGGGCCAACTTATTACCTATTCGAAGTCCTATTTGACATATAGGGCCAACTTATTACCTATTCGAAGTCCTATTTGACATATAGGGCCAACTTATTACCTATTCGAAGTCCTATTTGACATATAGGGCCAACTTATTACCTATTCGAAGTCCTATTTGACATATAGGGCCAACTTATTACCTATTCGAAGTCCTATTTGACATATAGGGCCAACTTATTACCTATTCGAAGTCCTATTTGACATATAGGGCCAACTTATTACCTATTCGAAGTCCTATTTGACATATAGGGCCAACTTATTACCTATTCGAAGTCCTATTTGACATATAGGGCCAACTTATTACCTATTCGAAGTCCTATTTGACATATAGGGCCAACTTATTACCTATTCGAAGTCCTATTTGACATATAGGGCCAACTTATTACCTATTCGAAGTCCTATTTGACATATAGGGCCAACCTATTACCTATTCGAAGTCCTATTTGACATATAGGGCCAACCTATTACCTATTCGAAGTCCTATTTGACATATAGGGCCAACCTATTACCTATTCGAAGTCCTATTTGACATATAGGGCCAACCTATTACCTATTCGAAGTCCTATTTGACATATAGGGCCAACCTATTACCTATTCGAAGTCCTATTTGACATATAGGGCCAACCTATTACCTATTCGAAGTCCTATTTGACATATAGGGCCAACCTATTACCTATTCGAAGTCCTATTTGACATATAGGGCCAACCTATTACCTATTCGAAGTCCTATTTGACATATAGGGCCAACCTATTACCTATTCGAAGTCCTATTTGACATATAGGGCCAACCTATTACCTATTCGAAGTCCTATTTGACATATAGGGCCAACCTATTACCTATTCGAAGTCCTATTTGACATATAGGGCCAACCTATTACCTATTCGAAGTCCTATTTGACATATAGGGCCAACCTATTACCTATTCGAAGTCCTATTTGACATATAGGGCCAACCTATTACCTATTCGAAGTCCTATTTGACATATAGGGCCAACCTATTACCTATTCGAAGTCCTATTTGACATATAGGGCCAACCTATTACCTATTCGAAGTCCTATTTGACATATAGGGCCAACCTATTACCTATTCGAAGTCCTATTTGACATATAGGGCCAACCTATTACCTATTCGAAGTCCTATTTGACATATAGGGCCAACCTATTACCTATTCGAAGTCCTATTTGACATATAGGGCCAACCTATTACCTATTCGAAGTCCTATTTGACATATAGGGCCAACCTATTACCTATTCGAAGTCCTATTTGACATATAGGGCCAACCTATTACCTATTCGAAGTCCTATTTGACATATAGGGCCAACCTATTACCTATTCGAAGTCCTATTTGACATATAGGGCCAACCTATTACCTATTCGAAGTCCTATTTGACATATAGGGCCAACCTATTACCTATTCGAAGTCCTATTTGACATATAGGGCCAACCTATTACCTATTCGAAGTCCTATTTGACATATAGGGCCAACCTATTACCTATTCGAAGTCCTATTTGACATATAGGGCCAACCTATTACCTATTCGAAGTCCTATTTGACATATAGGGCCAACCTATTACCTATTCGAAGTCCTATTTGACATATAGGGCCAACCTATTACCTATTCGAAGTCCTATTTGACATATAGGGCCAACCTATTACCTATTCGAAGTCCTATTTGACATATAGGGCCAACCTATTACCTATTCGAAGTCCTATTTGACATATAGGGCCAACCTATTACCTATTCGAAGTCCTATTTGACATATAGGGCCAACCTATTACCTATTCGAAGTCCTATTTGACATATAGGGCCAACCTATTACCTATTCGAAGTCCTATTTGACATATAGGGCCAACCTATTACCTATTCGAAGTCCTATTTGACATATAGGGCCAACCTATTACCTATTCGAAGTCCTATTTGACATATAGGGCCAACCTATTACCTATTCGAAGTCCTATTTGACATATAGGGCCAACCTATTACCTATTCGAAGTCCTATTTGACATATAGGGCCAACCTATTACCTATTCGAAGTCCTATTTGACATATAGGGCCAACCTATTACCTATTCGAAGTCCTATTTGACATATAGGGCCAACCTATTACCTATTCGAAGTCCTATTTGACATATAGGGCCAACCTATTACCTATTCGAAGTCCTATTTGACATATAGGGCCAACCTATTACCTATTCGAAGTCCTATTTGACATATAGGGCCAACCTATTACCTATTCGAAGTCCTATTTGACATATAGGGCCAACCTATTACCTATTCGAAGTCCTATTTGACATATAGGGCCAACCTATTACCTATTCGAAGTCCTATTTGACATATAGGGCCAACCTATTACCTATTCGAAGTCCTATTTGACATATAGGGCCAACCTATTACCTATTCGAAGTCCTATTTGACATATAGGGCCAACCTATTACCTATTCGAAGTCCTATTTGACATATAGGGCCAACCTATTACCTATTCGAAGTCCTATTTGACATATAGGGCCAACCTATTACCTATTCGAAGTCCTATTTGACATATAGGGCCAACCTATTACCTATTCGAAGTCCTATTTGACATATAGGGCCAACCTATTACCTATTCGAAGTCCTATTTGACATATAGGGCCAACCTATTACCTATTCGAAGTCCTATTTGACATATAGGGCCAACCTATTACCTATTCGAAGTCCTATTTGACATATAGGGCCAACCTATTACCTATTCGAAGTCCTATTTGACATATAGGGCCAACCTATTACCTATTCGAAGTCCTATTTGACATATAGGGCCAACCTATTACCTATTCGAAGTCCTATTTGACATATAGGGCCAACCTATTACCTATTCGAAGTCCTATTTGACATATAGGGCCAACCTATTACCTATTCGAAGTCCTATTTGACATATAGGGCCAACCTATTACCTATTCGAAGTCCTATTTGACATATAGGGCCAACCTATTACCTATTCGAAGTCCTATTTGACATATAGGGCCAACCTATTACCTATTCGAAGTCCTATTTGACATATAGGGCCAACCTATTACCTATTCGAAGTCCTATTTGACATATAGGGCCAACCTATTACCTATTCGAAGTCCTATTTGACATATAGGCCCAACCTATTACCTATTCGAAGTCCTATTTGACATATAGGGCCAACCTATTACCTATTCGAAGTCCTATTTGACATATAGGCCCAACCTATTACCTATTCGAAGTCCTATTTGACATATAGGCCCAACCTATTACCTATTCGAAGTCCTATTTGACATATAGGCCCAACCTATTACCTATTCGAAGTCCTATTTGACATATAGGCCCAACCTATTACCTATTCGAAGTCCTATTTGACATATAGGCCCAACCTATTACCTATTCGAAGTCCTATTTGACATAGGCCCAACCTATTACCTATTCGAAGTCCTATTTGACATATAGGCCCAACCTATTACCTATTCGAAGTCCTATTTGACATATAGGCCCAACCTATTACCTATTCGAAGTCCTATTTGACATATAGGCCCAACCTATTACCTATTCGAAGTCCTATTTGACATATAGGCCCAACCTATTACCTATTCGAAGTCCTATTTGACATATAGGCCCAACCTATTACCTATTCGAAGTCCTATTTGACATATAGGCCCAACCTATTACCTATTCGAAGTCCTATTTGACATATAGGCCCAACCTATTACCTATTCGAAGTCCTATTTGACATATAGGCCCAACCTATTACCTATTCGAAGTCCTATTTGACATATAGGCCCAACCTATTACCTATTCGAAGTCCTATTTGACATATAGGCATAAAACCCTATAACAAAATACACATTTACACACACACATTCCTTCCAGACTTACCTGTAGGATACAATCATACACAACATTTACTCATTCATAACTACGGGTATTAACTTCATTGGAGTGGTGAATCCAAGTTTTGAAGACCAACTGGATTCGGAGGAATGCAACACACACACATACACACACACTACTATTTCCATGTGTCTAAACATAACCAAGGATCGGAGAGTAAAAGCTTTTATTGCTGCGCTCTGATTCAGTGCACATAATTTTGTGCCAAAATTTATATGGTTAGACAGTAACACGTACAAACAAACTACTCAAGGGTTTAATGGCTTTGGCCATAGCCCAAACTACTATTTCAAGGGGCTGATGGCTACCTTGGCCATAGCCCAAATTATTCAAGGCTGATGGCCTACCTTGGCCATAGCCCAACAAATTCATCAAAGGCTGATGGCCTACCTTGGCCATAGCCCAACAAATTCATCAAACGGCTGATGGCCTACCTTGGCCATAGCCCAACAAATTCATCAAATGGCTGATGGCCTACCTTGGCCATAGCCCAACAAATTCATCAAATGGCTGATGGCCTACCTTGGCCATAGCCCAACAAATTCATCAAATGGCTGATGGCCTACCTTGGCCATAGCCCAACAAATTCATCAAATGGCTCATGGCCTACCTTGGCCATAGCCCAACAAATTCATCAAACGGCTGATGGCATACCCTTGGCCATAGCCCAACAAATTCATCAAAAGGCTGATGGCCTCCCTTGGCCAGAGACCAAACAACACAAAAACAGTACAGGATTCAAAGCCCCAAGCCCTCCAGATCTACCTGTGGAGGAGTAACATTTACTCCACTAAAACTATGGGTATTGACTAGTCTGAAGTGGTAGGAGGTTTGAATACAGTACAAGCTTTCTAATTCTCCAAAATTAAATGAACAAAAGACAACAATGGGAACATTGCACCAAACAATTACACAAATACACTTGGAATGCCTTTGGGTTTTAAAACAGAAGGCTTTCTCACAAGTGTATAAAGAAGTTGATATAACAGACATTTACTTATGGACAGACAGTCAAATTTGTCTAACATGGGTGACCAACACAGATACAACTTCTTGCAAAAACATATTTGTGAAAAACAAACTAACAGAAATCAAAACTGAAAACAGCAACTGGTGAAACCACCAGAGATATCACATTACTATATCCTTTGGAGTTTGGGGCTAAATTAGAACCATTACCCCAAAGGATGGATCAGGATACTATTGGGGAAGAATCTCTCAATGTACCTGATGTAACTCAGATTAAACCAGACAGGCCTCAAAGAAAGACTGCTTTGAAAGCCAGAAAACTTTTACAAGAAAAAATTAAGATTGGTGACTTATAAACCTTACATAAACTGAGCAAAGTTAAAATGCTTAATAACTTTACTTTAATTCCATAAATTTCCTATACCTAAAGGGAGTCAAACTGATTGACATAACTTTAACTAAACTTGAGAAGTTGGCCTCGAGCTTTTATATTTAAATAGGTCTTGAGTAACCTCTCTCCCTAAATTTCTACCTCATTCTTTTCAATCCATTTCACATGGTTTAAAACAGTTTATCAAAAAATTTGATCTATAACATACAAATTTTTCTCCGGCCCCCCCCCCCCCCCAGTATATGGAAAAACTATACGCGTTTACAACATGGTATTGTATGTGATACCTTTACTTCATAATTAAATATAAATTATTAATTAATTGAATTAAATATCTATACAAAATTGGCTCGGGATTGGTGACCTAGCCTAATGGGAATGAAATGATTGCCATACATACATAGAAACCATATGTAGGCGTCGGGTCTGCATTATCACGAGAAACCTTCATTTCTTTCACGTGAACCAAATTTTCCATTTGCTAACCCATGCAAAATACAAGAGAGAGAGAGCCAACAACCTTTGCCAAATCAGCAATTTATACTGAAATATGAAGATATATTAAAGGAGTAGCCTCAGGGCTGTTTGTTACAGCAAACGCTTTAAACAGGGAAGATGTGTTTTTGTCTTCACTAAAGTTCTGAGTGAATTCCTTATAATATAAAACCTAATGACTATAAAATGATAGGCCTATTCCTTCAGGGGTTTAATTAGTGATTGCCTATATTAGTAACAAAGTGTCAACTCGCAGTGTCGGCTCCATCGTAACGGCACTACATCAAAGAAGACTGTAACGCCCTACATCGAAGCAAACCAAGGACCCATCAAAAATAAGGTGAGGCAGATTATTTTCAGTCTAATTTAGGCATCCCAAATCCCGACGCTAAAATTACCGTAATCAATTAAATATAAAGGTCCTTTAAAGACCTACATATTCATAACTCTAACGAAAAAGCATAGGGCTTTTGTCGGTAACCCTCACCTGAAGTCTGCTGGAAATTTCCAACGGATGAGGGCACAGGCAATCAACCCATAGCCCTATATAGTTTTTTCATAAGCCAGAATGGTTAATGCTGTGAGGGCCTTAAAGAGAAAAGAAGGTATCCTTCCTATAATGAAAAATAGAGTAGCAAGGGTATAAGCAATGAAATAAAGGAAAGTGATAGAATTTTCCAAAACAATGAATATACTAGAGAATGCCCTGGTAAAAGAGACTACAAATCAATAAAAACACCACAAGGGAAGGTTCACAAGCAGAAAATACTGTTGTTGACAAATATCAGAGAATTATATACGCTTTACAAAAATAAATATCCAAATGACAAAATCTCCAAATCAAAGTTTTTTGAACTGAGACCAAAATGGTGTATGGGTGTGGGGAGTAAAGGATCACACACTGTATGCATTTGTGAAATACACCAGAACTTTAAACTTTTATGTGAATCACTCCCCATCAAAGTAGAATTAAGAGTGTTACTAGGGAAAATAGTCTGCAACATTGAAACCAGAAACTGCATGATTAATAACTGCAAAACATGTCCTGGTTTAAATGAATTACGGGATTGGCTTACCATTTTTGAAAACAATGATTATGACATGGATGATGAGGTTTCCTTTAAGCAGTGGCTTCAAACAGACCATACCCAACTGGTCACAATGACAAAAAGTGTTTCAAATGTAGAAGAAGACACAGTATGTGAAAGTGCAAAAAAGTTGGAAGTACACCATTTCATAGCAAAAGCCCAATCAAAATATTTGTCCAACTGTAAAGAAAACCTCAATGATTCTACAGCATTAGTGCTTGTTGACTTCTCTGAAAACTAGTTTTATAATTCAGGATGCCATACAAGGGCATCACTGGGACAATACCCAGGCTACCTTGCATCCAGTAGTCTGCTATCAAAAAGTTGATGAACTAAGTTACAAATTTTTGTGTAATATCAGATTCACTTACACACAACACAACTGCGGTTCATTCTTTTTTATGTGAAGCCTTGAAACTACTTAAGTCAGAATCCTGAACTAAAACATATTTGTTACTTTAGTGATGGCGCAGCAAGTCAATATAAAAACATCATTAATTCAGTGTTACATGAAAAAGATTTCCAACTAACATGTGAATGGAACTTTTTTGCCACCTCTCACAGAAAGAGCCCCTGTGATGGTGGCACCGTCAAAAGGTTAGTTGCCCGGGCAAGTCTACAAGCAACAAGTAAAGGTCACATCACCAATCCAAGAGATGTTCGATTGGTGCAAATCTAATATTAATGGTATACAATTTCTGTACATTCAGCTAAAATTGAGGAAAATGCTAATTTATTTGAGTTAGAAAAAAGGTATTCCTTAATTAAGACAATCCCAGGAACCCGTTCATATCACTGCTTTAGACCTTCATCAACAGGCATTAAACTGCACAAAATTTCTAGTGATGAAAATTTCTTTAACATACAACTTTCCTTCCTCAATGCTACACAAGAAAATGTGGCTTACCAATATAAACCTGGTACATATGTGGCCTGTTTCTATGAAGGTGACTGGTTTGCTGGAAACATAGTTGAAGTGTGTGATACTGAGAAGGATCTATTAGTAAATTTCATGAAAAAGAATCCTTTTAAATGGCCTGAACAAGAGGACGTTTGCTGGATTCCATTCCAACATGTTTTGTATTCAATTGAACCACCTACAGTTACTGGGAAAATGGGGAGACAAACAATCATTTGATAACTTGTACTATCTAAAATTGAGTAGTATTTAAAAAAAAAGCCTAAGTAACTACAGACCTGTATCAAGCTGAATAATAAATTGCCAATTTATGGCTGTGAGGCCATGGAGTGTTGAAGACAATCAGACTTAAAGCCTGAGTACAATAATAAATTCCTGAGTCAGTGTCTAAACATAAGAGTTATTAGCTATATATAAGTTTACATACAAATTTACATAAAACAACACCTATTAAAAAAAGAATATGAACTTATAGCCCATAATTCACATGCTTAAAAACTCAGGAATTCATTATTGTATATAGCTAAGTAGTAAGTACTGTACACTTGTATTAAGGGAAGTAATACAACAAAGCTACTTAAATTTAAATTTTGTACTGAAAATGGTGGTTACTGCTAGTTTATCTGTACTAACTGCATAATTTAAATTACTAGGAAGTGCTTAAAGAGCAGTAGAACATGGTTCTACATGATTTACCTAGGTAGATCCAAATATTGAGCCTACAAGCTGGTCCATCTGTTGTGTTAACTGCAAATGTAGTAATAATCTAGGTATATATTGTCTTTTTTATGAGTAAAACTTTAGATAATTTAACATTTGTAAATTAACTTACCAAGTAATAAAATGGAAGTAAAATCACAATTCAATGTTGTAAAAAGAAATTTAAACATTTCAAAATTGAAAAAATTTAGAATTTTTCACAAAGTACTTTTCTTTGAATAGCCAAAACTATATGAAGGAGTTGAGTTGAGATCTATTCCTTAATATATGTTTTTGTACACATATGTATCTTTCTTTACTAGAAGTATCAACTCTGACTAATTTCGGACACCTTTATATTAAGCCCAAGTTGATGTTAATTTTGCAAATTTTGTGAAAATATCAACTTTTGGAAAATTTTAAAAATAGAAGTGAATCCTTTTTTGGTTATTTTTTTATTTCACATAAATTTACAACCCATAGAGACTATTAGGAGTATTAAAACAGCTGTGATTGATGTAGAACTAAAACTTTTAAAATGGTAGAGTCGTAAAAGTAGGAGGAATTGATGCAAGCTTCAAAATAGAGCCATGTTTAAGCCCTTGTAACTCAGAAACTATTTGTTCCACAGCCTTTTAGCTTGCAAAATTGAAAAGCCCACCAGAAGTTGTATTGGCATGACAAATTTGAAGCTTCTACTCCTATTAGAAGACACTTCAAGGCCTCTCAAAATGAAGGCGTTGGCTGATCAAGCCCAACATGGGCATTTTTTGTCGAAGGTGGGGGGCCATTTAAGTGACCCTAAAATTAAACGTTTTTGACTGAGGAAGCTAAAATTTTAGATTTAAGCTATTGAATGGTGTATGAATCAACCCTGAAAATTTGAAGAAAATCAGAGATGGTCACCCAACCAACTTTCTGAAATCTGTACCAGTTGAGCTGGAATGACTTATATAATCTTCCTAGCATCAAATATGAGAGGTTGTGCATGTCCATTAGGGTGGTCCTTGCTCAGGGGGTGAAATTTCAAGTTGAACATTTTTCAGCTCCCACCCACGGAAATCGTTCGAATGGTCGAGAAAACTCTCTAGGTGATTTATTTTTTTAATCGGACAACGTTTACCCCTCCCTCATTGAGCATTACCATTAAGCTAATCTTTTGACTTTCAAGTAAATGTTACATAATTTGTAATGTTTGTTTTTTTCATTCTTTCCAGATTTTCAGTGGTTGGATAACTAATGTGTGTAAAACTGTAAATTCTAATGATTATAATTTAAACTGAATAACTCCTTTAACCATAAGTCAAGCTACCCGTCAGTGGTTGGATAACTAATGTGTGTAAAACTAAATTCTAATGATTATAATTTAAACTGAATAGTGAATAACTCCTTCAACCTTTAAGTAGATAACCTGGATCATGGCAGCGAAGCTGCGCTACCTGATTGCCCCGCAGGAATCGATCGCCGGGTCGCAACTTCCTTCGCAAAAAGAGGTCTTGGCCCTGACGGTCTACAGGATCGATGTCCAGAAGAAGTCACTTCGAGAGGCCGCCAACCAGGTCGTCGAGCTCGTCACCGAGGTGTGGTCCAAGGCGCGAATCCCCCTCCGCCGGAAGGACCACATCATCACCAAGATTGAGAAGCTCCACAAGGAGTTCAATGATGTGAAGAGGAACAAGGGGCGAGCTGGCGCTCAAGCGAAGCGGGAGGACGAGTTCAGCGAGCGGATGATGAACCTGTTCGACGTCGCTGCCGCTAACGCCATGGAGCTGCTCAAGAACGAGGAGGACAAGGCGTTCCTCCTCGCTCAGCGCGAACCCCGTCGGCGCGGCAAGCTGGGGTCCGTCGACTCGACGCTAGCCGCTGTCGATGCCTGCGCATCTCAACGCCAAGGGGAAGAAGACCGACGGAGGCAGCGAGCCGAGGAAGAAGCGACGACATCTACAGCTCGAGTGGTCTTCGTCCTCTTCCAGTGGTGCCGCAAGCGCAGCGGAGAGCGACGACCATGGAGAAGAAGGGAGCCCTCGGGCTCCGAAGCGCTCCAGGCGGGGCACGACGAACATCGTTTCGGCGGCTGTGGCGTCGTCGCTGGATCGCACGAAGGTGACCGACCGAGGAGCTGTCTACGTCCTGACAGACGTTGCCCGGTCGCTTGGGCACGACGTCGCAGAGCTCAATATCAACCGCAGCTCCATCCGCCGACACCGGCGCAGGCACCGCTCCAGGCTCAATGTGGCGCTCAAGGAAGAGCTGAGGGCCGGCAAGCTCATGCAGGACTTAAGGAGCAAGTCGATCGGCTTCCCATCTTGGTCTCCGGTAACGGCGCGGTGCAGCTCCTGGGCGTCCCGAAGCTGCCGAGTGGAACGGGCTCTGAGATGGCCAAGGCCGTCCTCAACGCGTTGGAGGAGTGGGAGCTCACTGAGCAAGTGAGTGGCTTGTCATTCGATACCACTGTCTCGAACACCGGCCGGAACAACGGAGCGTGCGTCCTCATCGAGCAACACCTCGCGAAAGACTTGCTCTACTTCGCGTGCCGCCATCATGTGCTGGAGCTCCTCCTCGGTGCGGCGTTCACGGCTGTGATGGGCCCCACGTCCGGTCCTGACGTGACCCTCTTCAAGCGTTTTCAGGAGCGCTGGGATTTCCTGGACAGAAGCCAGTACGAGTCCGGCGCTGCGCACCCCGATGTCGCTCCTCTGCTCACCACTGTCGACACGGAGTGGTTTGAGAAGGCGATAGTCGAGCGCAAGGACCTGCGCGACGATTACCGTGAGCTGCTCGAGCTCACCCTCCTCTTCGTCGGTCACGTCCCCCCGCGAGGAGTGCGTTTCCGAGCTCCCGGGCCGATTCACCACGCCCGCTGGATGGCGAAGGCAATCTACACCTTGAAGGTCTGGATGTTCCGACAGCAGTTCAAACTCACGGCGAGGGAGGAGAGTGGCCTCAGGAGCATCTGCATCTTCGTCTGTCGGGTCTACGCCAAGGCGTGGACGGAGGCTCCGATCGCCGCAACTGCCCCCCGAAATGACTTCGCCCTCCTCAAGGACCTGCTGGCCTACTCTGACATCAACCCTGCGGTGGCCAAGGCGGCGCTGACCAAGTTCCAGAACCACCTCTGGTACCTGTCGGAGGAGCTGGTGGCGCTGGCGCTGTTCGATCCGGGGATCGCCGTCGATCAGAAGAGGAAGATCATCGCCTCTCTCCACGACCGGGTCGGTGAGGAGTCCCCGGCGAAGCGGCCCACGCTGCCAAACCGAGTACTCGCCGGGCTTCAGTTGGAAGACCTGGCGTCGTCCAACACACGAGGTTTCTTCGAGAAACTTCGACTGGAGGACGGCTTCCTCGAGGTCGACCCGGAGACCTGGCCGAAGCGGGAAGATTTCAAGACAGCGGCGGCACGTGTGGGAGGGCTCGCCGTAATCAACGACCATGCCGAGCGAGGAGTTGCCCTCGTCCAAGAGTACAACCGGACACTGACCCACGACGAGGAGCAACTCCAGTTCCTCCTGCAAGTCGTCGCTCGCCACCGCTGCCAGTTTCCGGACTCTCGGAAGCGAACCCTACAGACCCAGGATCGCTAACTGGGCAACAACGGCAACAACTGCAACCGGGCAACAACTCCAGGGGTAAAAGTTCAAGGTCGATGAGGGAGGGGTAAACGTTGTCCGATTTAATAAAAAATTCAACGAGAGTTTTCTCAACCATTCGAATGATTTCCGGGGGTGGGAGCTGAAACTTCCCAACTTTGAATTTTAAGGACCACCCTATTGTCCGTGTGTAGAAAATTCACCAATGGACAATTCATCGACAAACAATTTGCAGATGAATGACTCCCCAACACCGTATGACACAAAATGTAAAAACCTACCAACTGGCAATGCTTAATTTTACCTGCCAACATTACCAACTTACATTGAAATTAAGTTTAGTTCAGTTTGAGTCGAAGCTCCACTCCACTCAGGTAATTTACTGTGATACTTATTTTGATTTATTTTCTTTTTGATATATTTTAATTTTTTTATTTTGTTTTTACTTTTTGCTGCACTTTACTTTTTTTTAACAGATTTTATTCCCTTTTTATAATGTAAGACTTGTATTACTTCTAAACTATCTTTTTATCATTGGATATGTGTAGGATAATTTAAATTTCATGGATATACACGTTGTCTAAAATGATGCTTTTCTTTTCAGTAAATCATTCATCGTCCAGTACCCTTTAGTATGGCACTACAATTTGTTGAGTCAGAGAAGAAAAGAAAAACTATACATTAGTGATGATATAATTTAAGCATTCGAAAGAGCACAATCACACTGCAGATGCAGCGAGTGTTGAAGCATCAAGAATTTGTGAGAAGGTTCGTGAGAAAACTAAAAAAACAACTTACTCTCCTCATATGATATTATCTGATGCTTTTGCTGGATGCAGTCAAGCAGCATTCGGAAAACTTCCAAGTACAGAAAGCATGAAAAGGACAATGAGAAACATTAGATGCAAAAAAACCTCAGGACTGGCCCTTCCACCTCATCGCAAAGACAAATTTTCCTCTGGATTATACAAAATTGCTCAATGGAGAAGATTTTTATATTTTGATTCAGGGAATATTGAAAACTGCATTATAGTCTCTGCCACAAAATGAAATTCCAATTGTTATTTAAAAGCAAACACTGGAATGCCGATGGAACATTTAAAGCAGCGCCTTTATTATTCTACCAATTGTACACACTGCATGGTTCTCAATGAGAGTTCAAATGTAAAGAACAAATCAATCTTGTTAAAAATCGCATTCAAGATATCAAGACTATGAAGAATGACGTTCAGGAGAACTTTAACACTAATATCAGTTTTCTGTATGTTGCTACTCAGGAGAATCCATCTGACTTAGTGACTCGTGGTATCTCATTTAAAGAGTTCAACTCTAAGCTGGATTTTTGGCTAAGTGGTCCTAACTGGTTGTTGGATCCATCTCTCAGACCCAAACTTCAGTTACAATGTCTCTCTCTCCCAAACAAAGTCAAGGTTGAGCAAGCTCGAGATAGCATCGTAACATCAGTGATAGTTAATGATAAACCAGAATCAATTTTAGATATCACCAGATATTCCAATATTCACAAGCTATATAGAGTAACAGGTTACGTACTAAAGTTTGTGTTTAGATTAAGACGCAAAATGGTCGATGTGAATTTTGCTTCCAAACTTTACTGGTTATATATCATGCAACTCGAGTCCTTCAAAGTTGAGAATGGGTTTCTTGAGAACCAAGCTTCTCCACCAGACAATTTCAGAAATTCCCACCCTAGTTAAAAACTTAAATTTGTTTTTGGATGAACATGGTTTGATTAGAAGCAAAGGAAGAACAAGTAAAACAAATTACTATGCTTACAACATCATTAATCCTATATTATTAGGCAAACATCACCCATTAACTGCTTTGATCATAAGAGATTGTCATCTCAAATGTAAACATCTTGGCCTACAATCAACACTTGGTATGATTAGAATGCAAGGTTACTGGGTAACTGGAGCTCGACAAATAATCAAATCCATTCTATCAGAATGTATACTGTGCAAGAAATTCAATCAGTTCGCATATCAATACCCAAAATTCACAAACTTTACCAAAGCTCAAATGAATTTCTTCCACCCTTTCAAACACTTAGGAGTAGATTTTACGGGTCACATTTTCGTAAAGGATTTTAATACTGGAAAACCTGTGAAAATGTATATACTCCTTTACACTTGCCTCAATATCAGAGCAATCCACCTAGACTTACTACCAGATTTGATATCTCGGACGTTTTTGTCATCCTTCCAGCGCTTTACAAATCTCTATGGCGTGTGTGACTCTATTTACAGTGATAACGGTACAACCTTCGTTGCTGCCGGGAAAGCCCTCGAACAATGTTTAACATCCGACGAGTTTTCGGAGCACATGCGAGAAAATAACATTAAACACATCAAACTTCCCGTTTACTCGGCGTGGATGGGAGCGGCCTGGGAACGTCTTATTAGAATAGTGAAGAACTGTTTATACAAATCAATCGGACGTTCTACTTTGAACTATTTCGACTTCATAACTTTGTTGTCGGATATTCAAAATGCGGTGAATTCGCGACCACTGACATACATATCTTCCGGAAATGATCTTACCCCACTAACCCCGAACTCTTTCCTCAAGATTCATTCCAATAAATCGCTTGCTCTTAAATTTGAAGAGGATTTAGATGATCTGCTGTGGGAAAGAGAGCCCCCGTCACAAAAGCAACTAACATCATCGCTTCAACAAATTCATCAAAAATTTAATGATTTTAGGAAGATGTGGTACGATTCTTACTTGTTGAGTTTGCGTGAACACAGCCGCGACTTGTTCCAAACAAATTGGGAAAACCGTATAAATGTTGACGATGTAGTACTCATAAAATCTCCTATCAAATCCAGACCTTTTTGGCAGATGGGTAGAGTTGTGCAACTTATCATCGGTGACGACAACAAAGTTAGAAGTGTTATTCTTAAGAGAGGAGATGGTCAAAAAGTGAACTACCCTATATGTCACTTGTATCCTCTCGAATTGTCCATTACTCATAAAGGATCTACTCAAACTCAGTTTCAAAATAATCAAACTCAATCTTCTCAGATTCACACTTCTAATCAGAAATCTCCTACTCTTGACCAACATCAAAACGTTGTACGACTTTCCAGGCCCCAAAGAAAAGCAGCTTTAGATTGTCTTCAGAAGAAGAAAGATCAATTGGATTAAATTTAGCTTAAGATACGATATTCCTTAAAAAACGAATAACGCTTTTCTTGCCGCGGAGGTTATTAAAATTAAAATGAAATTATCAATTCAAATAAGTTAAATTGCCAGTTTGAACGCGCCCTAAAAGAAAGCCGTGTGACTTGCGATTTGAGCGAATTCTGGAAGTTTCCGCGAGCAGGGCAGGAGTCAAAATTTAGCCGAGCGCGGTTATTATATATCTCGCTTTCAGACAGTGAAGTTTAGCTTTGCATTCAGTAATTATCAATAATTCTCAGAATAAGTTTCGGATCCAGAAGGATCCTTTGCATTTTTGTTAATTTCTTAATTGAATTTCAGGTTAATAACATTTAAGTTGGAGTGACTGAAAAATGAACAAGTTTTTCAAACCTACGCTGGTGTTCAGTATATTTCTTAGTTTTAAGTTAGCTATTTAAGATTAATTTCCATAGAGGTTTATTTTCTAGTGTTATGTTGATGTTTTTGACCTTATAATTTACAGTTCGTTTATTTCGTTAGTATGGTTAGGTTTTTTTTGGCATGTTCTTTAAACTTGTGTTAGGGTTTTTGCTGCTCATAAGTAAGCTTGGGCCTACAGGCTTACAATTTCGTGTAGGAAATATATTTATTAGGCATAATTCTAACATAATTGAAAAACTTGTTAATGGTTGAGGCTTGTATTCAACATAGGTCAGATCGATTAGTCTCACCTTTTTATTTTTCATACGGTACTGTACTTACTAAACTAAGCGTAGGTTTGATTTTGCATAGGATAAGTTGGGACTTACCCTTAACTTATCTATCTGCATTCGATAGTCATTTTTTTACAAGAGCCTCAAGCAGGCCTCGCATTGCCTGGGCATTTTTTAGTCACTTATAGGCTGATTTTACATACTGAATGTTATTTTACTACAAACCCTAAATCAGCATTTCAATATTTAAGAGTAATCTCATTTGAGGTGGGGACCTAGTAATTTCCCTCCTTGCCCATTTACAATGGAGATAGATTTTGAGGATTCTGTTTTGGGATTGATCAATACAAAGGAAACAACAGAAGATATTAATTCCGTTGTAGACAGTTGTAAAGCAGCTGCACGGGAATCAGTAATATCTAGGGCTGTTTTAAAAAGAAAAATCACTTGTACCTTAAACAAAGCTTTGAAACTTCTAGATACAAATGAGCTCACAAAAGAAAACTTAAAATTACAGTAACTTTATCATTTCAGCTTTGGAGGATATTAAAACATATGATGCAAAGTTGATAGAGATTTATAGGACTCATAAATTGTTTAACCTTGACAAAAAGTTGTTGAACGAGAGATTGATTTGCAGTCTGATTACCATTTTGACATCAATACTTCGTTGGCTAATGTAACTAAAGCTGTAGAGGATCATAATATAGCGGAAACTTCTCAAAGTAATGCCTCCTTCAACGTCAATGAAAGAAACCAGCCCAATTCAGAAGGACTTGGCAATCTTTTGTCAGGTTTTAAAGCCGTGTTAAGACGGGAAGCACCTCCTCCTAATTTGCAGTGCAATACATTTAGTGGTGTATCTGACAAGGATAATTTTCAGGGTTTCCTTTCACAATTTCAAAATGTTATAGGTTCTAGAGTAGATCTTACAGATTCTTCTAAACTTGCATACCTAAAGGGTTATCTTAAGGATTATGCTTATACCATAGTTAAACACCTTTCAAATACTGATGCAAATTATGAAATAGCGCTGGATCTTCTTAGGGCTGAGTTTTTGGATATCCCTTTCATAACTGATGAAGCTTTTTGGAAAATAATTCATGCTAAGCCTATTGAAGAATACCAGTATGATAAACTTTGTATTTGGTTAAATGAAGTTAGGGCTATGCTGTACGATCTTAAGAATTTTGAAATAGACTTCTTTGCAGACAATTCGCCTGGTAATAAATTAATGAGCCATATAATCTATCATAGGCTTCCCTTGTCATTTAAAAAAGAGTTAAGCCATAGAATTAATTCAAACTACCCATCTTTGAAAGAAATTTTAGACAACTATGTTTTTGTTATTCGGACCCTTCAGAAATTAAGACCTTCAAAATATCAGTCAAATAACAAAAATGAAAATAATAACGCCCATACTTTTAAATCTAATAAACCTTCGTCAAAATCACAAACTATGGCTCCAACTCCAACTTTACAAAATTTTAAAACAGAAATTAAAGTTAATGACTTAGCGCAAAAGACTAATACTTTCTATCCGTGTAAGTTTTGTCAGGGCAGTCATAGCATGTTAAAATGCCTGAATTACGACACCCTTAAAAAACGTCTAGATCGCTGCCGAGAACTCAAACTTTGTTTCATGTGTTCTAGTGAAAAGCATTCGAAGGATGTCTGTCCCGGTAAAGATTCACGAATTTCTTTCCCTTGCGCAGTTTGCTTTCAAAAGTCACATTTCTGCTCTGTGCCCTAAAACTTCTCCGTCATCATCATGACTATTGCAAGAAAAGTCATTTGTGGTGCATTCTGGGGTTGTTGCAGCGGAGGGTTGTAATGAATCATCATTTTATAAAAATTATTTACTTCCCACTGTGACTTTGGATTTCGGGTTGGGGGACGAGGTTGTCAGTGTGCGATGTTTATTGGACACAGCTTCTCAAAGGTCGTACATTGGCCCTTCTGTGGCCCTTGATTTGGGACTTGATTTGGACAAACTTCAAACTCATAAATGCGAACTACGGACGTTTACCGGTGTTTCTACTAAGCTTTTGAGGGAGGCTGAAGTACATATTCAGTTAAACTCTCATGACTTTACAAAGTGTTCCTGCCTGATAGATAGTGAAATGTCCTTGGACTTCTCTGTCAGGGTTACGAGATCATATAAACAACCTTTCAAAAAGCTACACATTAGCTGACTCACACTACAAGAATCAGAATGACGATAAGGTTCGGGGAATCCGTGGCCTTCTGGGGGCTGATGTACTCCAAAATTTTAAAAAGCTCCAACTAAATAGCTATTCCAGCTTTCGTTGTTGCTCGGGGTATAATACCATTTGGTAAAGTATCTTGTAGCGCAACGAAGAGAAAGGAGTTAGTTGAAAATTTAACTGACCCTCACCCAAAACTTACTAACCCCCAGTCGGAGTCAGTAGGCCAAAAATCCTGCGTGGCACTGCCGACTGATTTTAAAACTAACGTCCAGACGGAGTCCGTGGGCCCAAAATCCCACGTGGTACTGTCGTCCAACCCAAAACTTACTAATACCATGTCGGAGTCCGTAGGCCAAAAATCCTGCGTGGCACCGCCGGCTGATTTTAAAACTAACAACTTTAGAGAGGTCGAGAAAAAGTGGAAAATGAGGCCATTAGTAACCTTGGGGTTGCGAATTCACTTGACTTGTCTGAATCTGATTCTTGTAACCACAACAGTCATGATAGTGAAACATCTGCTAATTTTCATACAGCTAAAGCAACAGTGGACGTTTGCAATAGTATAAACTCAAACTCAAACTCAGTATTGTCCAGATCGGGTATCCTAAACTGGGGTCGCGCCACCGGCGACGATGCGCCGCGGTCGCAGTGCGAAGGGAGTGATTCCGGTCCAGTCATAAAAATCAGCAGAGAGCCCTCCTCACCCCAACACTTGGAGTGTGTCGTGAATACTATCTTGCAGCCTTCTCCTACTTATTTCAACCCATTATCGGTTTCGAAATCTGAACCGAACTTAGACTTAGGATTAGAAAACCTATTCAAAATGGAGTCATTTGGCATAAAGAGTGAGCACTTAGGTAGTTTAGACGAGCTTAAAATTAACCAGTTTAATGACTATAGAATTTAAAGAAGGGAAGTACTTTGTAGAACTACCATGGCATGACGATCAGGGGTTGTAAAAAATTAATTGATGAAAAATTAATTGCAATATATTGATCCAATTAATTGACTGGAACAGTATTGTCAATTAAATAATTGATTGCTACAAAACAATTAATTGCAATTAACTGCAATATTACCATAATCAGAAATTTCTACTCATAATGCAGGCTGCAGCTTATTCAATGACATCATCGCTGATGATTCATCAAGTCTAGGTGACTCAAAAACTAAAGTGACTGACTCAGCAGTCAGCACAGACTCATCAATCGTCATCATCCTTCGACTTATTCGCGCAGTCGTCTGTACTTTTCGGTTAGTCAGCCCCGAGACTCGGCGATAGTAGGCTTTTGATGTTGTGTCGTAATATCAAATCTTTCAATTAACCCTCACCATGCCATCAAAAAATGATCAAATCGTTAGACAATATTTTAACCAAACAGACTGTGAGCACTTATGGAAATGCAAGTGTGGTAAAAAGTTGACCCAAAAAAGGTACTGGTTGGACAAATCTTATGAATCATATAAAAAGCCAGCACCCAGAGTATTCTAACATAAAAGAAACTGGACAACGATCAGTATCGAGTTTTCTCTCTTCATCTCCTTCTACACGTGGTTTGGTCAGTCGCTCAGCATTAAAAGTTCATGGTTGGATTGAGTGGGTATGTGTTGGTTTAAAACCATTTTCTTTTGTTGATGACCCACTTACACGCAAGTATACAAATTTGGAGAGTATGACAAATGTGACATTGAAGAAGTGCATGGAGAAACTTACACATGAAGTAGAAAAGAAAATATCAGATGAACTTCCGGATAAATTTTCGTTGGTGATCGATGGCTGGACTAATGGTTCAACGCATTTTATTGGACTTTTTGCATCGTATCCATGCGATCATCAAAATGGATACCGTACTGTTTTGCTGGCATTTTCGCCAATGATGAGTGAAACATCCTTCACTGCTTCTGATCATGTTGAATTTATTGAATGTGTTAAGTGTATACAACAAAAATTTAGAAAATGTTGTTGCTATTACTGGTGATAATGCTGAAGTGAACAAATCTACAGCAAATTTGTGTGGAATGCCACTAATTGGATGTGCCTCTCATAAATTCAATCTAGCAGTTTCTGCTTATCTAGATAGGAAAGAAATTCTGTTAGGTAAAATTAATATGCTGATGGGCAAACTAAAATCATTAAAACTTGCGGGTAGACTTCATGAACACACACCGTTGCAACCTATACAAAGAAATAGAACCTGTTGGTCCAGTACTTATGATATGATTAAGAGGTACATCCAACTCAAACCTTTTTTTGAATTTTTTCAAGATGACCCTAAACTTATTGATCATCTTCCAGAGTCTGTAGATCATTGTGTTCGCGTGGAGTCAAGAGATAATCTAAAAAGGTTATTCTCAGTAACAGTTGCCTTGCAAAGAGAAGACATAGACTTGTATGATGTTCGAGTTCTTTTTGACGAAATTCTTGCATTGTATCCTTATGAAGAATTCAAAAAATATCTACCACCATCAGCAGCCATTGTCCACAGCCCAGATTTTGATAATGGTGGTGTAAAAATTTTACAGCACACAGAAGCAGAGCTAAATCCGAATGAAGTTTCTGCTCTACATAAGCTAAAAGTGGTAACGGTAACTGACACATCACATCAGTCTGATACTCTAGCAGAAAATGATGATTTTGCCTCTATTTGTTTGAAAAAGCGCAAAACAAATGAAATTTCATCTCAGCAATATCTAAACTGTACATTTCTGTTACCAACTTCTAACATCGTGGAACGTTTGTTCAGCTCAGCAGGTTACGCTTTAAATGATTTTCGGCAATCTTTGTCTCCAATGAATTTAGAAATGCAATTATTTCTAAAAGTTAATCGCTCTTTCTGGGATGAAGTAGTAGTTTCAGAAATCTGCAATCGTTCATGACTTGTTTGCTACTTCAAACTTTTAGTTGTATTACCTTAAGATTTAAGATCTTCAAAAGTTCAATTTTTTTTTACTAAAGCACTATACATTATACAATGCACATGTACATGTCGGCTTGTCGCCATGAAAGTTTTCTGATAGATATTAAAGTGTTTTTGAATTAAGGGATGCCTTTTATTTTTCAGTCATTTTGGCTCTTATCTAAATCAAAACTAATACTCGAACAAATACGGTGTTTTATGTTGGATAATTAATTGCAATTAATTGCAATTATTGATTGGCCAATATACCAATTAAAATTAATTGATTGATAAAATAATAATTGATTGGAAAGGTTCCAATCAATTATTTACAAGCCCTGATCATAGAAGCATGTGTCAAGGAAAAAGGTTGGAATGGAAATAGGATTGTCCGAGAATTCCCCGCAAAGAACTGGACTCGTCAAAGTGTTTATAACTTAATAAGAAAGATAAAGGATACTGGATCAACAGCTAGAAAACCCGGCAGCGGCAGGCCCAAAAGTGTTTCAACAGAAGAAAATAAGGGTGCCGTGGATGAACTGATTCAATCCCAGGAGAATACACCAGGAACTCATCGCTCCCAGAGACAGATTGCGTACGACCTTGGGATTTCTCGCTCCTCTGTACAAGGGATTGTAAAACGTTTGAAATTGAAGCCCTACAAGAGAATTCGAGTTTCTTGGCGTGATCAGAATGTAAGACAGCGTAGAAAGACCCGCTGTAAATCCCTATATGAACGCTACTCAGCTGAAGACGTGCAAAAAGTTGTTTACAGACGAAAAGGGTTTCACGTTGGAGATGGCCAAAAACAGGCAAAATGACAGGGTTTATGGTTCAAGGAAAAAGGACATTCCTCCCTCCAGGCTTTATCATGAAACCTCACGATTCAGCAGAAAAGTAATGGTATCGGCGGGAATTTCATGGATGGGGAAAACACGAATTCATTTTATTGCCACAAACGAAACTAAAGTTAACTCTGAGCGCTACATCAACCTGTTAGATAATGGGTTACTTCCTGATTGTCGTCAGCTGTATATCCTGATGAGGCCTACATTTTCCAGCAAGATGGGGCACCCGCCCATACAAGCCGAGCAACCCAAAATCATCTAGAGCAAGAGACCCCTAATTTCATCAAAAAGGATGAATGGCCGCCTCAGTCTCCCGATTGTAATCCGATGGACTATTCAGTATGGGATTCCCTCATGGTGAAGGTTTACGGCAGCCAGAAAGACAAATTCACCGAAGATGAACTTAAGGAGAAAATCAGTAGAGCATGGGAGGATATCACCTTAGATGAGGCTCGAAAGTGCATCTCCTCATGGAAGAAGCGATTGAGGGCAGTTTACCAACAGGGAGGTGGTCACATTGACCATTTGTTTAAGTAAATTTTGTTAAGATCAAATTCATTTTCTTCGGCATGCTATTTTTAGACATATGCTTTTAAATTGTTCACTGTAACAAAACTATAGAACCTACATATTTGAAAATTCCAGCAATTATAGATTATAACCATCTGTTAATGTGTGCCAAAGCTCAATCGCATAAGTTTTGAATTGTTGCAGTTATTAAACTTTGATTTAAGTAAAGTTTTTTGTGGCCACCCGATATATATATATATATATATATATATATATATCACACACACACACACACACACACACACACACACACACACACACACACAGATGGAGAGACAATAACCAAAAATAAAGTGAAGTGAATATAAAAATATATTGCCAAATGCACAGAAATATTTTTCATTAAATTTAAACCCCCAAACTTATTAGAAATTAGGTATACTGGAATAGGAAGAGCTTACTTTACTGATGTGATGATTTGCACTGCACAGCATTAGCGAGCCGTGTGTAGTCCGGATTGTAGCTGCTGATTGCTAGCCTCAAACAAGCATCCAGGTGATCATCTCTCAGAGTGGCTCGGTATTTTGATTTGATGATATTCATGTGTGAGAATGTTGACTCACAAAGGTAGGTTGATCCAAAAAATGCTGTCAAGTACATGGTACTTTTTCTGACATTCGGATACTTTTCTTCAAGAAGTAGGTGCCAAAAGTTTCCTTCTGGAGACCTGGATTTGATTTGAATGTCGCTTCGCAGTCAAAATTTCATTCTCGATTGCAAATATGTCCATATTAAACAATAAGGCCATTTTTGATGCAATATCATCAATGTCAAAATTTGCACCAAATGGGAAGCACATTAATGTTGCTACAGGTTCTAGTGTTGCGACGTCTTGGAACCATCTGTTGAAATCTAATAACATTCTGCAACTGTTCAACGTATCGAACACTGTTAAACTGGTCACATTCTTTCCCCTGACTTTCCAGCTCTGACCTCATTTTTTTGAAGTTCCGCAGTTGGTGTCGTTGCAGCTGTGAGGATACCAGGTCTAGTTTTTTTTAAAAGCATTCACTGAGGTAATCATTTCAACAATAGTTTTGTTTTTACCTTGCAACTCTAAGTTTAGATGATTTAGAAAAGCATTGGTGTCAGTCAAAAAAGCTAAATCTAACAGCCACACTTCGTCTTCCAACTCTTTGTAATATGTTTCTTTTAAGTTCAGAAAGTGTTTAATTTCAGGTAAGCGATCCCTAAACCTCTGCAGGAATTTGCCTCTACTTAGCCACCTGACATCAGTGTGCAACAAAAGGTCAGTGTGTTCTGCTTTATTTTCTTCTAGCTGAGACCTGAAGAGACGCCTTTGTAGACTTTTCGCCCGAATAGAACACACAATCTTATGGGAAATGTCCATAATTTCTTTAATATTCAACATTTTACGACACAATGCTTGTTGGTGAATTATGCAGTGATAATTAAAGACGTTTGGAAACCTTTTGTCACTTTTGCACAGGGCGATGAACCCATTGGAGCGGCCAGTCATAGCAGGTGATCCGTCAGTTGTTATGCTCACAAGCTTGTGAAGTGCGAATTGTGTGAAGAAAAAATACTCATATGTGGGGACTTTAACTGGAAAGTTGGAAAGATAATAGTAAATAATAAAGATGAAGTTACAAAATCAGGTAAACTCCTCATCAATTTAATAGAGTCAAAAGGTCTAACACTTCTTAACTCTAGCAATTTATGTAAAGGACTTTGGACAAGAAGGGAAGGAGATTCTAAATCTGTATTGGACTATTTAATTATTAAGCAGGAATGCATCTCTGCAAAAACAAGGAATGTCGTTAGACTCAGCCACCCTCTTGCTGAAATCACTACTGCAATTTGTTGAAGATCTCAGATCAAGATTTGAAGAATTCGAGGACCAGGGCATCAGAAAGTGTGGTCATCGAGTATACAAGGAATCGACTCAACGCACAAAGAAGAGAAAGCGCCATCATGACGAAATCGGAACTGCCGAAGATACGAACCTGACACCAAGAGATTCATTTCGGACCACTGCATTTCTACCGATAATTGATAAATTGTGTACCACTCTGAACACTCGTCTGGAAGAGTACGCTGTCCTGCAGAAAAGATTTGGATTTTTCTATTTCCTTCTAGTCCTGGACATCGACAGTCTTCGACGGTCAGCTGAACATCTAGTAGAATGCTATCAGGCTGATCTGGAGAAACAGCTGGTAACAGAAGTTGTGCAGTTCGCTGCCCTTATGAAACTCACCGAAAGTGAAACAGAATCCCAGACGGAACGTGAAGACATGTGCAACAGATTTTATCGGCATATGAACACAAACGAACTGAAAGGAACATTCCCAAACATGGAAATAGCAATGAGAATATACCTGTGTATGTTTGTCACGAACTGTTCTGGTGAACGTTCATTCTCGAAACTCAAACTGATCAAAAATTACCTTCGCTCCACAATGGGCCAGGTGCGCCTTTCGTCCCTGTCGCTGTTGAGTATAGAGCATGAGGTGTTGCAGTCGGTGAGTTTCGAGGACACAATCACGCAGTTTTCCAAACAAAAAGCCAGGAAGCGTCCAATGTAATATTCATTACAAATCTACACTCTATCTTCAGTACAGTAAGCTGTACAGTTTAGCTATTTATTAAGTGCATTACAACTGTGTAGCTGTTTATTAAGTGCATAACAGTAACTGTGCAGATGTTTATTAAGTGCATTACAACTGTGTAGCCTACTAGTGTAGCTGTATACAATGTATGTGTACATAGTTAAGTTATAGTCTTTAATATCACATTATAAGCCGAATGGCTTCCACATGTGTGTTTTGTGTGTGTTAAAAAAATATATCTGTTATGTGCATTACAAAATATTGTCATTCATTAATACACTAAAATAATACATCCCGAGAAATAGTTGCCAAAGGCCCCGCACACTGTAAATGCGCCCCTGCTATTGCTCCATCCTTGTTGGTCTATTGAATTCTTATTTTTTTAACTTTCTCATAACGTTCTCAACATCCTCATTTGCAATGCTATTTATGTTATATCTATCCTCTACTACAGCTTTAATAGTTTCCAGGTGTAGTTTATTAATCTCCTCAGCTTTTTTCTCTTCCTCATTTGTAATAAGTAAAAATGGTAAAAATCTTCATATATTTTCAGTACTTCACTAGTTTCTTCTACTATTTTTCCTTCTCTATTTTTTATAGCTCCACGTTCCACCTTTGTATTTCCGTCCAGACCCTTTCTAAAGTTCCAAAGTGCTCCATTATCCAGTCCTCCTCTTCCTTTTAACCGTTCCATTGCCTTAATTTTTTCTTTTGATTTTTGATTTTTTCCTCCTCAATCATCCATTCCTCTATCAAGCTCTCTTGCGTTCTTCCTTTCTTCTTTGCTTCTTCGCTATTATTCCTGTCAAAACTTCTTTTCTTATAAATTCTTTTTATCTTTTTTAATTTCTATACAGTTATATTTTCTGGTACGCTCTTCCACTTAATAACTGTCTTACATTCTTCCATTATTTCTTGAATTTTGTTTTCCTATATATTATACATTTCTTGTAGATTTTTGTTTAATAATATAATTTTTATGAGGCCCACTCCCCCCTGAGTTAATCTTAAATTTCTTTAGTCCTTTTCCTATTATCATTTTTTCCTTTTCCTGATTTACTTTACATGCTGCCTCATACCAGTTGATAGTACACATCATTGCACAGTGGTCACTAAGTAATTTTATCAGTCGAAGACTGTCGATGTCCAGGACTAGAAGGAAATAGAAAAATCCAAATCTTTTCTGCAGGACAGCGTACTCTTCCAGACGAGTGTTCAGAGTGGTACACAATTTATCAATTATCGGTAGAAATGCAGTGGTCCGAAATGAATCTCTTGGTGTCAGGTTCGTATCTTCGGCAGTTCCGATTTCGTCATGATGGCGCTTTCTCTTCTTTGTGCGTTGAGTCGATTCCTTGTATACTCGATGACCACACTTTCTGATGCCCTGGTCCTCGAATTCTTCAAATCTTGATCTGAGATCTTCAACAAATTGCAGTAGTGATTTCAGCAAGAGGGTGGCTGAGTCTAACGACATTCCTTGTTTTTGCAGAGATGCATTCGTTTTTTTAAATCGTTCGAGAATGGTGTTCCATAAAACCAATAAAATGGCTGTTTCGAGTTGTTGAAGCTGTTTAGACAATCCCTGGCTTCGATCCTGGCTTCCGCAGTTTGGCTGGTATCTGCTGCTAACTCATCCAGTACCACGATATTCTCGGCGTAGCCTTCGGTTAAAGATTGGACAGCATCTGATCTGGCTGACCAGCGGGTATCGGAGAGACCTTTGTCGACCTTTAGTTTCTCACTACGGGAACTACTATCGAGAACCTCTCCATGTCTACGCCATCGGTATGTCGAGGAGACGAGAAACGTGTAGACATTCTGAATGAGCATAAACAATTCAACGGCTGCTGTGCAACTGTCCACTGCTGATTTACCCACAAGATTCAGTGAGTGGCACATGCATGGCACAAACTCAGCATACGGAGATTTTCACTTGATGTGGCTCTTTACGCCATTGTATTTCCCTGCCATATTGCTTGCGTTATCATAAGACTGTCCTCTGCAGTCTCCAATTCGAATGCCATGCGTCTCCAGAAAGTTGAGAACCACGTCGGCGATTCCTTTCTCTGTATGTATGTTCATAGGTATGAACTGTAGAAATCGCTCGACGGACCCAGACTCAACCACATATTGGACGGTGAAGCACAGTTGATTGGTGTCGGAAACATCAGGCGTAGAGTCGACGGATAGAGAGTAGTATTTTGACTGCTGGATTTCTCGGATAATGGTCTGAAGTACTTTATCGGCCATCAACAGTATGATTTCCTCGCAAATGAAATGAGAGAGATACGAGGTGTGTCCGCTACCTTTGTTGGCATGCTCGCTTATATGCGCAGCTAGAAAACTGTCATACTTACTTAAATGTTCCAAAATTCCGTAATAGTTGCCGTTGTTTGGTGAACCGAAATGGGAGTCTTGTCCACGAATTGCTAGTCCTCGTGATGTGATATACTTGATAACGTCGACACAGCGCCGCAAAACTCCCTGCCAGTAGTTGCACTCCTTTTCAAACTGGTTCACCAGTTTCGAATCAACACGACCGGAGACACTTTCTAACCAACAAATATCTCATCGACTCCATATGTTGCTCACATTTTCCATGTGCTTCGACCGATTGTCTACCATGCTTCCAGTCGTTGAACCCGATTGTGAACTTGCTCTCCGCCCTCGTTATTAATTTACAGACAAAACAGTAAACACAGCCTGTGGACTCAAAATAGCACAGCTATGACACCTCAATCCTCTCATTCGTCAGGCTATGTTTCTTAACAAATAATATCTTCGTACATCGACGTGTTGTACCACTTTCAGTAGTTGAAGAGTTACTGAAGTCGCTGTCGTAATTTCGGCAATCTGATGTTCCCGCTCTATCCAGAACTCTACAGTCATCGGTCAGCACTTGTGGCCACAAACCAATGTCATTAATTGCATGTCCTGAAGCTGGTGGGCCTGCTGAACGCACTGACGTAGACGGGTCTTCTGAAGACGCAGCTACTGATGTAGCGGAGGCAACTGGTGGGCCTGCTGAAGGGGTTGACGTAGACGAGTCCTGAAAATGCAGCTGCTGAAGTAGTGGAGGTAGCTGCTGGGCTTGCTGAACGCACTGACGTAGACGCGTCTTCTTAAAACGCAGCTGCTGAAGTAGTGGAGGCAGCTGGTGGGCCTGCTGAAGGGGCTGACTTAGTTGCTGGTGATTTAATCCAATTAGTCAGTTTCGTCACCGTCGCAAGAAACTTCTCTGCGCTTCTTATCCTTACGCTTTTCACTACCGGGTTTATATTTCCTCCGATCCCTGTCACGGCTCGTTTCCATGTTGTACGTATTACAATGCCAACAATAACAACATAAATCATGAATCTACAACAGAAACAACAAGAAGTAAGTTAGTAACAACATTAGAAATGAGTAACACTAACAAGAACAACAAATTAAACACCATCAAAGCGGATATTAGAATGCCTGATGCCATCCCGCCTGCCAGAAAAAGTAAAACTCGTCGCAGATAGCAAATACGTGACGTTTAATTTTTTCAATTGAAATTTGCGGGGCCCATCGGGCGCGGGGCCTTGGACATTTGCCCGGTGCGCCACCCCCTAACTGCGGCCCTGAGCAATAGTATAACGAAGAATGCCGGATGGGATGTAATAAGAAGTCTGACAAAATTATTCAATGTAATTCCAAAGACACAATATCCCAGAGCAGTGGAACAATATGAAAATAATATCAATTTACAAAAGAGGTGATAGAATGGACATAGGTAATAGGAGTGGGATATTCATAACAAGTATAGTTAGTAAAATGTTTGAGAAAGTTAGACTAAATATGAAGAGAAGTGACTGGAATCGTGGATTAAGTATGTACCAATATGGAGGAATAGAAGGGAAATCAACAACAGACCACATACTAACGTTGAATGCAATAATTGACTATAATAAATATCTATTTAACAATAAATATGATGGTTTGGGGAATGCTGTGAAATGTTTTGACAAGCTAGAGTTGAAGGACTGCATCAAAGAAGCATCAAAAGTAATAGGCCCAGAAGAAGCACTACTAATATACAACTTAAACAAAAATGGTACAATACAATTAAAAATACCTGTAGGTGACACAAGACCAAGAAATATAGAAGTTAGTCAAACAAGGCACGTCTCTGGGACACAGACTGTGCTTAGTGGACACAGATAGAGTAAATAATATGGGTAAATGCCTAACAAGAATAAGGGAAATAGAAATTCAATCATGTATATTTATGGATGATATAATGCAGGCATCAAGTAACTTAGGAGTAATAGAAAAAGCAATTAGTAATTGTAGATCAATGGAAATACTAAAAAACTTTACATTTAATAATAAAGAAGAGAAATAAGCAGCAATGGCAATAAATGTGATGAGAAGAAAAGTACCTGAAATGAGGACAATTAACAAAGTGAAAATGGGAAGTATAGAACAAGTGCAAGAATACAAGGGACAATGGTTCAGTAGCAGGCAGAGGTGATCACTAAACACATAGAAAAGAATATAAGTAAGATAAATTTCATGATAGCAGATCAAAAGAGAGATGGAGAGCCAGCTAAAGTAGGCCATTGGACAATGAAGGTGAAACTAAAATTGTATGAAACCATAATAGTACCTACAATATTTTATGGAATGAAAACATGGACGAAAACAAGGACAAAGGATATTGAAGAAGTGGAACAAATGGAGGGAAGCATTCTAAGGGAAATAACAGGAATGAAATGTAGTACCCCATATTGGGGATTATTAGCTGAATTAGGAGTGTGGACAGTCAAAGAAAAAATTGGATACAAGAAGATAATGCTAATGAACAATATATTAAACTCAAATGAGGATAGATTAATTAAAATGATAACCAAAGATCAGTTGGAAAATCCATACCCAGGATGTTGGGCAGAGGAAGTGGCAGAAATGTACAAATTATATAAAGCAACATTAGAGGACTTAAAAATGATGAAAAAGTGAATTAAAGAAAAGTGTACGACAAAAAATTAATCAATACCTACAGGAAGAACTAATAAAGAGGAAAACTAAAATGAAAAACTAAGATTCATTGATGAATTTAAAAGAAAATCGTATATTGAAAATATGAAAGAAAAAGATATGAAGATTATAAGGGAAAGCCGATTAAATATGGTAGAGGTGAAAGAAAACTTTAAAGGAAAATATAAGGACATGAAATGTGAAGGATGCAGGAGAGAGAATGAAACCATAGAGCACTTGTTTCATTGTGAAAAACTAAGAAACATAGTGGGGGGAGATGATTGGAGTAGAGAATATAAATAAACCAGAAAGTATAAAAAAATTATATAGTAAAAATAATGGAAATAGAAGGAGACTCTGCTAGACAGTTAAGGTATAAGTACTAATAGGAGATACAGTGTAGAGATTCTGCACAGGAAACGCGTGCTGATCCGTAGGATCAAGCGAGAAAAATCTGGAACCTGGAACCTGGAACATCTGTGAAGTAACAGTTCCAAATGCTGACGTAGAACTAAATTTAATCCACTTAATATGTAGCCAATTTGATCTTAGGCTGGAAGAATAGAGAACATATTGTAGCACAGAAAAAAGTTAAAGATTTTCTGAGATACACTTTATTGTAAATGCTTTTAGAGGAAAGATTAAAGTGGAGCAGAACATTCAGGTTATCTTTAACATCATGTGAACTTTTTTTCCCTCATTCCTTCCTTCCTTCCTTCTAATTGGAAATTTTTATCCTCTTTATTTAGTGCAAGGAGGGAAATAAACTTCCTGCACTCGGATCAAAACAAAATTTCTACTCTCTCATCACTCTTTTAATGTTCTCATGGAAAATAAGCGTCTTTAGATTAAACTCTATAAAAGTTATAAAGATATTTTAAAATATGGCTTACAATTTTTTTTCAAAAAATTTAAAATGAATTTATTTATATTTGATGATTAACCCTTTGAGTAAAACTGTAAAACAGTCTACGTATTAAAAAGTAAATATCGTCCAACATTTACATCTATACTATAATAAGAGAGATGTCCGTCACACTTTCAGAAATTGTAAAAAAAATTTAGAAATTGTATTACGGGCGGCAATGTGAAGCTCAAGATTTTCATGACTGTGTTCTTTTCTGTAGTTTAGCAATGGGGGAAGGGTGGGGAGGGGGTTAGCCCCCAAGTTGTAGAATGGGGGTGAGGAGGTTTTGGGAGATACCAGATTCAGAAATGTTGACACAATGTGAAGCTCAAAATTTTCACGGCTGGGTTCTTTTTTGTAGTTTAGCCCGTCTAACTGTCAGCGAAGCGGCGGGAACTGTATTAGTCTTAAATAATGTGAAAAGTCAAACCATAAATAGGAATGTATTACTCAAAATTTAAAGCTTCACATTTAAAACTTTGCAAACAATTTTTTAGCTTGTGTCTCGTGTCAGTACTAAATGTAAATATACTCTGGTCACGATTTAAACCGAGTTTATATAAGTATGAACAAAAGTAAGTTCAGCTTGTTTGTAACAAAATCCCCAACATACCAGTAGTGCTGTTCTGGACGAGTGCAACCCGCAAATTTCTCCTCAGCATACATCCTCAAATAAATAATTCCAGCAATGAGTACTTGCCATCTGATTGTTGTTGATAACTGGGAAAATAGAATTAAATTCCGTGAAGAAGAAGAAAATCGAAGAGCGAATTATGAAAGAATCATTCGGTGGATAGAGGAGGGGTAGAGAGCTCTCAAAAAATATAAGATTGAAAAAATGAGTGAAAACTTAAAGGCTGAGTCGTTGCTTCCAGAATTCAAGTTTAACGCAGAACTACTTTCCAGAAGGGAAGAAGATGACTGGGAACATAGGATAATGTTTCAGGAAGATGAGAGAAATCGAAAGGCAACGCATAAAAGAATCAATCGGTGGATAGAAGGAGGATAGAAAAGCACTGAATGAAGAGGAAAATGCAGAAAATGAATGAGAAATTAAAGGTTAGTTTATTTTTTGAAGTGAGGAAGTCGGAAATAAAACAATAATTTTCAGGAGAGAATGAAGAGAGATTGTTTTCCCCTGGTGTTTGGAATGATGGAGTTTGGTTGGGAACTGTTAATGAATATGAAAGGTAATATGAAAGAAATCGAAAGGCAACGCATAAAAGAATCAATCGGTGGATAGAAGGAGGATAGAAAGCACTGAATGAAGAGGAAATGCAGAAAATGAATGAGAAATTAAAGGTTAGTTCATTTTTTGAAGTGAGAAAGTCGGAAATAAAAATAATTTTCAGGAGAGAATGAAGAGATATTGTTTTCCCCTGCTGTTGGAATGATGGAGGTTGGTTGGGAACTGTAATGAATATGAAACTGAAAATGGAAATGAAAATAAAAGTTTGTCGAGTCTTTATGGGTTGACTGAGCTAAAAAGAGGAATGAAAAAGAAAGTTTGTCGTCTCTTGTATGGTTAGAGGGAGGCGTCCCAGGATGGTCGAGTGTGAATCAGTATGAAGTGAAGAGAGGAATGAAGGAAAAAGTTTGCGCTCTTGTATGGATAGATCAAGGCATCCCAGGAGGGTCGAGTTTGAATCAATATGAAGGTGATAAAAGGAATGAAAAAGAAAGTTTGTCGCCTGTTGCATCGAATGATGGAGTGGACCGAGGGTAGTAGGGTGTAAATAATATGAACTTGAAAAAAGGAATGGAGAAGAAAGTTTGTAGACTTTTGTACGGAATGATGAAGGAATGAAGAATAAATTTTGTCGCTTGTTCTAGAGAATGATCGAGTGTTCCGGTGATAGTTGAGTTATACAAAACTAAAGAATAGTCACTGGAGAACAAATTGAGAATAATAAAAACTTAGTAGCTCATTCATTCTACTCTTCAGCGAATGAAAGCTATTATCTATTTGGTCAGTATTCGAGAGATGCACGGCCTCCGAATTCAGATTTTCTATCATACCCCACCCCATTCATTACCCCACCCCATTCATTACCCCACCCCATTCATACCCCACCCCATTCATTTACCCCACCCCATTCATTACCCCACCCCATTCATTACCCACCCCATTCATTACCCCACCCCATCATTACCCCACCCCATTCATTACCCCACCCCATTCATTACCCCACCCCATTCATTACCCCACCCCATTCATTACCCCACCCCATTCATTACCCCACCCCATTCATTACCCCACCCCATTCATTACCCCACCCATTCCCCATTACCCCACCCCATTCATTACCCCACCCCATTCATTACCCACCCCATTCATTACCCCACCCCATTCATACCCACCCCATTCATTACCCACCCATTCATTACCCCACCCCATTCATTACCCCACCCCATTCATTACCCCACCCCATTCATTACCCACCCCATCATTACCCCACCCCATCATTACCCCACCCCATTCATTACCCCACCCCATTCATTACCCCACCCCATTCATTACCCCACCCATTCATTACCCCACCCCATTCATTACCCCACCCATTCATTACCCCACCCCATTCATTACCCCACCCCATTCATTACCCACCCCATTCATTACCCCACCCCATTCATTACCCCACCCCATTCATTACCCCACCCCATTCATTACCCCACCCCATTCATTACCCCACCCCATTCATTACCCCACCCATTCATTACCCCACCCCATTCATTACCCCACCCCATTCATTACCCCACCCCATTCATTACCCCACCCCATTCATTACCCCACCCCATTCATTACCCCACCCCATTCATTACCCCACCCCATTCATTACCCCACCCCATTCATTACCCCACCCCATTCATTACCCCACCCCATTCATTACCCACCCCATTCATTACCCCACCCCATTCATTACCCCACCCCATTCATTACCCCACCCCATTCATTACCCCACCCCATTCATTACCCCACCCCATTCATTACCCCACCCCATTCATTACCCCACCCCATTCATTACCCCACCCCATTCATTACCCCCCAAATCATTCCAGGATATGCTGCTTCATTTAATGAAATGCCTTCATTAGTCTTGAGACTACAATTAAATACAGGTCGTATTTTAGTTGTAACTTGAAGTCCTGTCTTTACAACGGGTCTATGGGGTATCCATATGAAATTGTGATAATCTGAGGGATTTACAGAAAACTGTTCGATAATACTATCTGCTAATAGTTGACGGAATACAGCAGCATAACCTTCAAACAAGTTCTTACTTTTTAATTGTTTAACTACTCTATTGAGTGTGGCTAGAGCTATCTTGTAGTTGGAAGGGACTTGTCCTATACGATCGTCATCAGGGCTTGTAAATAATTGATTGGAACCTTTCCAATAAATTATTATTTTATCAATCAATTAATTTTAATTGGTATACTGCGTGGTCATTGCAGTTAAATGTACATATTCACGATTTGCGAGGGTGCCCTCTCAAGGCATTGGTTTCTGCCCTATGTAGGAGAAATGCGACTTCTGACTGATCGAGGTCCGTGGGGTGGTGGTAGCCATTGCCTCTTCATCCACCGATTGATTCTTTTATGCGTTGCCTTTCGATTTCTTTCATATTACCTTTCATATTCATTAACAGTTCCCAACCAACGTCCATCATTCCAAACACCAGGGGAAAACAATATCTCTTCATTCTCTCCTGAAAATTATTTATTTCCGACTTTCTCACTTCAAAAAATGAACTAACCTTTAATTTCTCATTCATTTTCTGCATTTCCTCTTCATTCAGTGCTTTCTATCCTTCTTCTATCCACCGATTGATTCTTTTATGCGTTGCCTTTCGATTTCTTTCATATTACCTTTCATATTCATTAACAGTTCCCAACCAACCTCCATCATTCCAAACACCAGGGGAAAACAATATCTCTTCATTCTCTCCTGAAAATTATTATTTATTTCCGACTTTCTCACTTCAAAAAATGAACTAACCTTTAATTTCTTTCATTTTCTGCATTTCCTCTTCATTCAGTGCTTTCTATCCTTCTTCTATCCACCGATTGATTTATGAAAATAAAAACCCACTCTAATAGACAGAGTTTATTTCCACGACAGTTTCGACGCCCACTGGCATCCTCCTCGGGTGGATACAGAAACACAAATGAACCAAAACAAGAGGGAAAAACAGTTCAGGGATCGACCGTTAAGAAATTCGCACCTAGGTTGGATTCCATTCTCTCGAGACAGGAGGGGCATTTTCATTAAGTACATTCGCACAATTTTTTTTTTTTTTTTTTTTTTTACTACCTGTTCTAAACATACAGATTCTATTATTTTTACATAATTATTATATTTATAATTAAATTTATTACATTTAATATTGCATAATTATTAATTACAGAAATTATAAATTTATTATTACATTGGTTATTACATTGTTGTTTATTATACAGAAATTATAAACCGAAAAACGAATGAAAAAAGCCGATTAGGAAATAATCCAGAGACCATTGAGAAATTCGCACCTAGGTTAGATATCGTTCTCCCGAAACCAGAAGGGCATTTTATTACAGGGTCAGCTTATAACTACATTCCCACAAATTAAAAATTAAAAATATCTTGTTCTATACATACAGATTCTAATATTTTGACATAATTACTGCATTTATAATATTACCTTTATTATTACATCTGTTGCATTTATATTTATTTCCACATTAATTACTTCCATTATTACATTTACTAAAAGCGAGTAAGGAAACATTCCAATCCAGAGACATTTAAGAAATTCACACTTAGGTTCGAACACGTTCCCACGACTCCGTAAGGGATTTATTGACCAAGAATCTCATTAAAGGGTCTAACTTATAAGTACCTTCGCACAAATTAAAATTATCTACTTTTTCTATACACACAGATTCTATTATTTTTCTTTTGACATAATTATTACATTTATAAAGTACCTTACTTGATTCCCAATCTATAGGTACTTTATAAATGTAATAATTATGTCAAAAGAAAAATAATAGAATCTGTGTGTATAGAAAAAGTAGATAATTTTAATTTGTGCGAAGGTACTTATAAGTTAGACCCTTTAATGAGATTCTTGGTCAATAAATCCCTTACGGAGTCGTGGGAACGTGTTCGAACCTAAGTGTGAATTTCTTAAATGTCTCTGGATTGGAATGTTTCCTTACTCGCTTTTAGTAAATGTAATAATGGAAGTAATTAATGTGGAAATAAATATAAATGCAACAGATGTAATAATAAAGGTAATATTATAAATGCAGTAATTATGTCAAAATATTAGAATCTGTATGTATAGAACAAGATATTTTTAATTTTTAATTTGTGGGAATGTAGTTATAAGCTGACCCTGTAATAAAATGCCCTTCTGGTTTCGGGAGAACGATATCTAACCTAGGTGCGAATTTCTCAATGGTCTCTGGATTATTTCCTAATCGGCTTTTTTCATTCGTTTTTCGGTTTATAATTTCTGTATAATAAACAACAATGTAATAACCAATGTAATAATAAATTTATAATTTCTGTAATTAATAATTATGCAATATTAAATGTAATAAATTTAATTATAAATATAATAATTATGTAAAAATAATAGAATCTGTATGTTTAGAACAGGAAGATAGTATGGAAAACTGATGAGTGGGTAGTTGGGAGGTAACGAAAATGGTTCACTGAGTAGGTAGGTAGTTAATCTAACAATCATTAAATTCCTTTTATGTCAATAACTGGGTGGATGAAACCAATTGGTTGCTCACCAGAGTTATTCTCCACACTAGTATTTATATACTGTGTGGGAGGAGCGTGCTCGGTAATAAGGATACATTACCGCTCAACCAACCGAGGAATAAACCAAGACAACGCTGGGACGAGAAGCCCCGCGAAGAGGAGAACAAAGGGAGAACGAAAACGAAGAACGGGGCGAGAGGACGTACCAGCAAAGTGCGCTCTCGAAAACATAACCGGAGAAGGGAGACACTCCGATAACAAAAAGTAAGTGACTAATTGAGTTTTTACACCAAAGTTAATCTCATTAAATTAAGCTGGGTCAGACAAGTTAGGCCTACATTGTGGCCTAAGACCCAGCATCAACTCATAGCTTAACAAAGGTGAAGGTAGATTGCCCTAACCTAATTCTTGTGAGGAATCCTACTGTGGACCTCAATTTATCTGCCCGCTCTGGACCATTTCCGGAATCTCTAGGCTGACCCCTCTAGGCTAGACTTGATCTACTCTCTAGTTAGACTGGAGATATAAGGGGTGGGTTAATTGTGGACCAATTCATACAGAGCATTTTTCGCAATAGTTTAAAAAAAAAAAAAATTTGTGCGAATGTACTTAATGAAAATGCCCCTCCTGTCTCGAGAGAATGGAATCCAACCTAGGTGCGAATTTCTTAACGGTCGATCCCTGAACTGTTTTTCCCTCTTGTTTTGGTTCATTTGTGTTTCTGTATCCACCCGAGGAGGATGCCAGTGGGCGTCGAAACTGTCGTGGAAATAAACTCTGTCTATTAGAGTGGGTTTTTATTTTCATATTTTGACCTTCACGTAGAAAAAAGTGGTTTTTTGCATTCACCGATTGATTCTTTTATGCGTTGCCTTTCGATTTTTCATATTACCTTTCATATTCATTAACAGTTCCCAACCAACCTCCATCATTCCAAACACCAGGGGAAAACAATATCTCTTCATTCTCTCCAGAAAATTAGTTTTATTTCCGACTTTCTCACTTCAAAAAATGAACTAACCTTTAATTTCTCATTCATTTTCTGCATTTCCTCTTCATTCAGTGCTTTCTATCCTTCTTCTATCCACCGATTGATTCTTTTATGCGTTGCCTTTCGATTTCTTTCATATTCATTAACAGTTCCCAACCAACCTCCATCATTCCAAACACCAGGGGAAAACAATATCTCTTCATTCTCTCCTGAAAATTATTGTTTTATTTCCGACTTTCTCACTTCAAAAAATGAACTAACATTTAATTTCTCATTCATTTTCTGCATTTCCTCTTCATTCAGTGCTTTCTATCCTTCTTCTATCCACCGATTGATTCTTTTATGCGTTGCCTTTCGATTTCTTTCATATTACCTTTCATATTCATTAACAGTTCCCAACCAACCTCCATCATTCCAAACACCAGGGGAAAACAATATATCTTCATTCTCTCCTAAAAATTATTGTTTTATTTCCGACTTTCTCACTTCAAAAAATGAACTAACCTTTAATTTCTCATTCATTTTCTGCATTTCCTCTTCATTCAGTGCTTTCTACCCTTCTTCTATCCACCGATTGATTCTTTTATGCGTTGCCTTTCGATTTCTTTCATATTCATTAACAGTTCCCAACCAAACACCAGGGGAAAACAATATCTCTTCATTCTCTCCTGAAAATTATTGTTTTATTTCCGACTTTCTCACTTCAAAAAATGAACTAACCTTTAATTTCTCATTCATTTTCTGCATTTCCTCTTCATTCAGTGCTTTCTATCCTTCTTCTATCCACCGATTGATTCTTTTATGCGTTGCCTTTCGATTTCTTTCATATCACCTTTCATATTCATTAACAGTTCCCAACCAACCTCCATCATTCCAAACACCAGGGGAAAACAATATCTGTTCATTCTCTCCTAAAAATTATTGTTTTATTTCCGACTTTCTCACTTCAAAAAATGAACTAACCTTTAATTTCTCATTCATTTTCTGCATTTCCTCCTCATTCAGTGCTTTCTATCCTTCTTCTATCCACCGATTGATTCTTTTATGCTTTGCCTTTCGATTTCTTTCATATTACCTTTCATATTCATTAACAGTTCCCAACCAAACACCAGGGGAAAACAATATCTCTTCATTCTCTCCTGAAAATTATTGTTTTATTTCCGACTTTCTCACTTCAAAAAATGAACTAACCTTTAATTTCTCATTCATTTTCTGCATTTCCTCTTCATTCATTGCAATTAATTATCCAAAATAAAACACCGTATTTGTTCGAGTATTAGTTTTGATTTAGATAAGAGCCAAAATGACTGAAAAATAAAAGGCATCCCTTAATTCAAAAACACTTTAATATCTATCAGAAAACTTTCATGGCGACAAGCCGAGAACATGTACATGTGCATTGTATAATGTATAGTGCTTTAGTAAAAAATAAATTGAACTTTTGAAGATCTTAAATCTTAAGGTAATACAACTAAAAGTTTCTGAAGTAGCAAACAAGTCATGAACGATTGCAGATTTCTGAAACTTCTTCATCCCAGAAAGAGCGATTAACTTTTAGAAATAATTATTTCTAAATTCATTGGAGACAAAGATTGCCGAAAATCATTTAAAGCGTAACCTGCTGAGCTGAACAAACGTTCCACGATGTTAGAAGTTGGTAACAGAAATGTACAGTTTAGATATTGCTGAGATGAAATTTCATTTGTTTTGCGCTTTTTCAAACAAATAGAGGCAAAATCATCATTTTCTGCTAGAGTATCAGACTGATGTGATGTGTCGGTTACCGTTACCACTTTTAGCTTATGTAGAGCAGAAACTTCATTCGGATTTAGCTCTGCTTCTGTGTGCTGTAAAATTTTTACAACGCCATTATCAAAATCTGGGCTGTGGACAATGGCTGCTGATGGTGGTAGATATTTTTTGAATTCTTCATAAGGATACAATGCAAGAATTTCGTCAAAAAGAACTCGAACATCATACAAGTCTATGTCTTCTCTTTGCAAGGCAACTGTTACTGAGAATAACCTTTTTAGATCATCTTCCAGAGTCTGTAGATCATTGTGTTCGCGTGGAGTCAAGAGATAATCAATAAGTTTAGGGTCATCTTGAAAAAATTCAAAAAAATGTTTGAGTTGGATGTACCTCTTAATCATATCATAAGTACTGGACCAACGGGTTCTATTTCTTTGTATAGGTTGCAACGGTGTGTGTTCATGAAGTCTACCCGCAAGTTTTAATGATTTTAGTTTGCCCATCAGCATATTAATTTTACCTATCAGAATTTCTTTCCTATCTAGATAAGCAGAAACTGCTAGATTGAATTTATGAGAGGCACATCCAATTAGTGGCATTCCACACAAATTTGCTGTAGATTTGTTCACTTCAGCATTATCACCAGTAATAGCAACAACATTTTCTAAATTTTTGTTGTATACACTTAACACATATTCAATAAATTCAACATGATCAGAAGCAGTGAAGGATGTTTCACTCATCATTGGCGAAAATGCCAGCAAACAGTACGGTATCCATTTTGATGATCGCATGGATACGATGCAAAAAGTCCAATAAAATGCGTTGAACCATTAGTCCAGCCATCGATCACCAACGAAAATTTATCCGGAAGTTCATCTGATATTTTCTTTTCTACTTCATGTGTAAGTTTCTCCATGCACTTCTTCAATGTCACATTTGTCATACTCTCCAAATTTGTATACTTGCGTGTAAGTGGGTCATCAACAAAAGAAAATGGTTTTAACCAACACATACCCACTCAATCCAACCATGAACTTTTAATGCTGAGCGACTGACCAAACCACGTGTAGAAGGAGATGAAGAGAGAAAACTCGATACTGATCGTTGTCCAGTTTCTTTTATGTTAGAATACTCTGGGTGCTGGCTTTTTATATGATTCATAAGATTTGTCCAACCAGTACCTTTTTTCTGGGTCAACTTTTTACCACACTTGCATTTCCATAAGTGCTCACAGTCTGTTTGGTTAAAATATTGTCTAACGATTTGATCATTTTTTGATGGCATGGTGAGGGTTAATTGAAAGATTTGATATTACGACACCACATCAAAAGCCTACTATCGCCGAGTCTCGGGGCTGACTAACCGAAAAGTACAGACGACTGCGCGAATAAGTCGAAGGATGATGACGATTGATGAGTCTGTGCTGAGTCACGGAGTCAGTCACTTTAGTTTTTGAGTCACCTAGACTTGATGAATCATCAGCGATGATGTCATTGAATAAGTTGCAGCCTGCATTATGAGTAGAAATTTCTGATTATGGTAATATTGCAGTTAATTGCAATTAATTGTTTTGTGGCAATCAATTATTTAATTGACAATACTGTTCCAGTCAATTGGATCAATATATTGCAATTAATTTTTCATCAATTAATTTTTTACAACCCCTGTCTATGATGGCTTTATCACTTTTACTTAACGTCATGCTGGCGGGGTTTTAGCGGAAAAATAAAAGAAAGCAAATTCACATTAGGTTTAGCCTACGCCAGCGCGCGTGTCATACTACGCTACATTAGGTTTAGCCTACGCTAGCGCACGTACGTGTCAGATGCACACCAGGCATGCTATTTTTAGACATATGCTATTAAATTGTTCACTGTAACAAAACTATAGAACCTACATATTTGAAAATTCCAGCAATTATAGATTATATGCATCTGTTAATGTGTGCAAAATCTCAATCGCATAAGTTTTTGAATGTTGCAGTTATTAAACTTTCAATTAAGTAAAGTTTTTTTGTGGCCACCCGATATATATATACCTGGGCTGGTGGATCGTATCGGGAGAACTTTGGAAAAAGTAGATCCCATCTCAGTAAAGTCTGGCCACCCCTGATATAAAGGATATGGTGTTACTAATGATAAATAATTAAGTGAACCAAGGGTTCTTAGTGGATATGGTCCGTGTCTCTGGGGGCCTCTGGTTGTGGCAACACTTCATTCAAAATTCTCAGAACGTGCTTTGACTGCAATCTAATTACTTCGATCTTTTGAAATGCTTCATGTATCAAGATGACCTGCCCCAGGGGAAGGAACGAGCGTAAACAACACTTATGCTACTCTAGTCCTTAACTACTAAAAAAAGTACCTGCATTTTCTTCCATTTCTTTTCAATTTTATTTAAAACAAAAAATATGAAAACACTTACACAAACTTACAATTATTTTTAACAGAAAAGGGGAGTAGAGGTAATGGGTGAGGGGTGGGGGCAATAGGGAAGAGGTGTTATGCAACATGGGGGTGGGGGTTACCCCCAAGTTGCATAAAGGGGGTTAGGGGGTTTTGGGGGGAGAGGGAGAATGACCTCCCCCCAAAGGGGTAACCCTAACGTGCCCTCGCCGTAGGCGAGTTTGCGAAGCACAAGCCCCACCCGTAAGGCAGGGAGCTGAAGGCTCTGCTTGTTATATTAAATAAATACAAAATATATACACAAAAAAATATACAAGTTTGTACAATCTGGAACACACTAATGCAAAATATATAAAGCCTAGCCTATTATAACTAAAGATTATTACTCAGCCTTCGGAGAGGAAATAATTAAACTCAAGCCTCGTAGGAACCCTTCGTTCTGTCAAGTGTGTCGGTCCCCAGAACCGAAGCCTGCAATTTATGAACATTTTCAAATTTATCTTTAGAATTTAGTTACAATTTACCTACAAAATACACACTTATGATACATAAGACTATATTACAGTCATTAATGCATTATATGGTAATTCTTACGCGTATTATCGGGCTACAATATGTAAATCACTCCAATCAGATGCTGACACTCACGTTCAAAGACTACAGTATACATACGAGTATATAAACACCAGTAAATATTTATTTATTAATCATGTAGATCATTTGGAGCTATTGAAGAATAGGGACCCCAGCCTTCTTTAGTTAGCTTTATAAGGCTAACTAACGAAAATATCATGACCTAACCCAACCAATCGGGCGCTCTTAGCATCAGAATACCAGGATATCGTTGCTATCAACGAGTCCTGGATTCATACTGATCGTAGGGACTACGTTGGGGAGTTCGAAATTCCCGGGTATAGAATGTTTCGCAAAGACCGCACCCGTTGGGAGGGGGGTGCGGTACTAATATACGTCAGAGACACGTTGAGTCCGGTTGACTGCCAGTTCCGGTCGGAACGGGAGCTGCTTGGCGTCGATCTGAATGTGGGAGGGACGAGCTATAGGTTAATCTTGGTGTACAGACCTCCGCATCTCCTCCTCGAGGAGGATACAGCCCTGTACACCGAACTCAGTAGCCTGCTAGGGGATAGGGTGTGTGTAGTTTTAGGAGACTTCGACTGTCGCGGCATAAAGTGGGAAGACAGGACTGCTGATGCTGAAGGGAGGAGGCTAGTTGACTTTGCTGATGAGAACTTCCTCACTCAGTGGGTCAACGAGCCTACACGAGGCGAAAGCGTTCTAGACTTAGTATTCACGACCGAAGACAACCTCGTCACTGGCCTCACCGTTGACGAATCGTTGGGCGGGATTGATCACGGTCTTATTAGGTTCCGTGTGCGCGTCCCTCGGGTGAAGCGTAGTAACTCGAGAGGCAGTAAGCTCGATCTCCGGCGGGCGAACTTTGTTAGCCTCAGGGATAGCGTAGGAGAGATGGAGTTAGAGGTCGGTGGCGATGTTGAGGGAGTGTGGAGTGCATTCCGGGACGAGTTTATGGTGCTGCAGTCTGCTGCCATACCCTCAAAACCGGCCACCCCTGCTACAACGCAGCCTAAGTGGTTCAATCGTGACATCGCTTCGGCTATCCGAAATAGGAAAGTAGCGTATAGGAGGGCGAAGGCCAATCGTTCCCATGAGAACACTGAAGCGTATGTCCGCCTGTGTAGGGAAGTCAAGGCGAAGGTTAGGCTAGCGAAACGTAACGAAGAACTACGGGTGGCAAGCCTCTGTAAGGGGAACCCTAAGGAGTTCTTTAGTTATGTTAATAGTAGAAAGCCCATTAGAAGCTGCGTTCTACGGACCTCCGACGCGGACATCGCCAATGTGCTTAATGAGTACTTTGCGGGAGTGTTCACCAGGGAGGATACCCGCGTCATCCCCGAGCCAGGCGTGAGGCACGAAGGTGCGGGCCTGGATAGTGTTCGATGTACCGCGACAGTCGTTGCGGATAGAATAGACAAACTGAGCGCGTTTAAGGCTCCTGGGCCAGACCAGTTTCTCCCCAGAGTGTTGCGAGAAGTGCGCGACCAGGTGGCTCCCCACCTGGCTACAGTCTTCAACAAATCGTTGAAGACGGGCCAGGTGCCTGGTGACTGGAGGGAAGCCAACGTGACCCCTATCTTTAAGAAAGGGGATCACGAAAGTCCAGGGAACTATCGTCCCATTAGTCTCACTTCAGTTGTAGGTAAATTAGCGGATAGGATCGTTGACCATTTGGATTCCTACAAGCTGCTTGGGGACTCCCAACATGGGTTTAGACGGCATAGGTCGTGTCTCACCAACTTGCTCGAGATTTTCCACGTCATGTTGAGTGAGTATGATAAGAGTAGGGTGATTGATATACTTTATCTCGACTTTCAGAGAGCCTTTGATAAGGTACCTCACCACCGGCTAATGGCGAAAGTGCGCGCGCTGGGTATCGGTGGGGAAATAGGTAGGTGGATTGAAAATTGGCTGAGGAGTAGGCGGCAGAGGGTTGTAAATAAAGGGGCTAGTTCGGGTTGGGCCTCGGTCACTAGTGGGGTTCCTCAGGGTTCCGTTTTGGGGCCACTGTTGTTTATCATTTACATAAATGATATCGACGGTGGCATCGTCAGTCGGATCGCCAAATTCGCTGATGACACTAAGCTTGGGGCCAATGTTGGGACGCCCGAAGCGATCGAGGAACTGCGTGCGGACCTAGGTAGGATAGGAGAGTGGTCCGAAAAATGGCAAATGCCGTTTAACTTGGGTAAATGCAAAGTGATGCACATTGGCTACGCCAATCCCAAGTCGGACTACTCGATGTTGGGGAGTCATATCGAGGTGACTGATTTAGAAAAGGACTTGGGTGTGCTAATTAGCAGCGACCTTAAGTTTACGAAACAGTGCGTAGAGGTGGAAAAGAAAGCCCAGAAACTATTGGGTTATATCAGGAGGCAATTTCAGTTTCGGAACAAGGAGATTGTGCTCTCTCTCTACAATTCCTTGGTTCGGCCGCACCTGGAGTATGCTGTGCAGTTCTGGTCGCCCACCCTCAGGAAAGATATTGAGAGGCTGGAGCGAGTGCAGGCGAGGGCCACAAAGTTATTCCCTTCCGTTAGGCATATGGGCTACAATCGACGGTTACGCGCCCTGAACTTGTTTTCGCTGGAAACTCGGAAGCTGCGCGGTCAACTCATCAAGGTTTTCAAGTTATTACGTGGGTTGAACAATGTCGATTTTAGAAGCATGTTTACAGTAGTTTAAATGGATCTTTTCCGTTTGACTGCCGCCATTGAAACATAATTAAACTTTTTGTATTTTAACTGAAATGTCTTGATGATACAAAATAAGTTACTTTATAAAAAAAGCTTGTCTTAATTTCCCCTTCAAATTTTGTTTCTTATAAACAATTTTAATTACTTTCAAGATCCATGCTTAATTTTTAAGTTTTAATCGTGTACTCAGAAAAATAAGGGGATCACCTGAAGATCAGGGCCTCCAGCCTTCTTTAGTTAGCTTTATAAGGCTAACTAACAAAAATATCACGACCTAACCTAACCAATCGTCAAGGTCGTACAGTTGACCTAACGATTGGTTAGGTTAGGTCGTGATATTTTCGTTAGTTAGCCTTATAAGGCTAAGTAAAGAAGGCTGGGGGCACTCACCTCTTATGTTTCAATGGCGGCAGTCAAACGGAAAAGATCCGTTTAAATGATAACCCAACTCGCAACAATGGTTGGAAGTTAGATTTGAAACGGTTTAGGACTAGTGTGTGTGGGATTTACTTTACGTATAAGATTTGTGACACGTGGAACAGGCTACCTTCAGAAGTTGTGAACAGTTCTTCTGTGGATCTGTTCAAGAAAAGGTTAGACCGAATCTTGCACACTATTTGAGGGTGGTAGAATTTTTCCCTGGCACCCGTTGCCATTGGTACTTCCTTGGTATGGGCCGCAAGGCCTTTTGAGGTACTACTTTTCCTTGTAACTCCTTGTAACTCTCTCTCTCTCTCTCTCTCTCATGATCAACGCTGTCATTATTTTTGGTACTAATGGAATACGTCACATTACACCACTGCGACACAAAACATACGAATTTTAGAGTTCCTTTGCTCGTGTTCTGAATTGTCAACGCTAAACTACTATATACTTTTTTAGTGTACTGTTGAACCATTGATGACGTGAGCTTGGTCTTCCAAACCTGTTTGTTATGCTGTTATGACAAGTAGTTGACAGTAGTTAAAAGTACTCGCCATCTTATTATTTTATTCATCCTCAAATGCCGGTTTTCTTAGGACATCCCCTTTTCTCCTGATCCGAATCAGATTGAGAATCGGTGAATTTGAAAGAGAAAGTCAAAAAAAGAATCCAGGATTCCATGAAGATGTTTGTTTTGCAACAAAAACAGTTTGGTAGACCGCAATGGCCCTGGAGTTGTGCCAAAACTTTTTTATGTTCATACCCAACAGGCTCAAAGCAATCACTGATGCCATGTGAGAGCTCACTAAATATTACAGTAACTGCGAAATAAAGGTGTAAATCCTTAAACGTAGTTTGATTTCGAACAGTACGAGAAATTATTAAAAAATTTCTGGTTTGTTGATAAAAGAAATGTTTGGGGAAACCTTTTTTGGGAATCTTTCATAGAAAATTGATGAACACGAATAAAAATGAATAAAAACATGAATAAAGCAGTAATGAATTATGTGTCTTATGTTATTAATTATGTATACTGTAGGTTCAGGGTGTGTATAAAGTAACGCGAGTGAAGAGACAAATCTGATTTGAATTATATTAACGCGAGTGACCATGGACAAGTAATATTTATTACATGTACATTATAACAACTGTATATTCGGTAGTAAGTGAAACTCGTTTAAACCAGTTCAAATCGGATTTATCTCTTTACTTGCGTTACTTTATGCACACCCTTTATGTTGTCACTGTGTAAATGGATTTTCGATAACCTAAAGTGATAACTGCATTATTTCATTTGGTGACTTTTACTGTATGTCTAAACGTGGTATAATTAATTACTAAGTCCCCTTTTGTGATGAATTTTGTCTGTGTTGGATGTTAAAGTAATTTTGGAAATTGTCCGAATATACTTTATTTGTAAATAACAAAAAGTGTCCTCCATGTATCTTTTATATCTAATACACACCATTCGTATCTTTTGTATAGCGTGGGTTTGAATGTTTTGACATTGTTGAAGCCAACAATTTTCACAATGGCGGAGAAACTTTTAGCTTGGTACCTGTCAGTGATGAACTCATAGTTGGAGATCTATTTGTTGGTGTAATTTGCATCCAATATGAAATACATTTATATGGCGACCAGAATCAAAATTTTATTTGAAATATTTTTTTATTATGCCATTTTTAAATTTCAAATGCCAAAATATAATAACTACATTTTGGATATAATAATTCACTTTAGAAATACCTTCGCAATAATACGTATGAAAAAATAAGAGAGCTTCAGTATTCCTTTTTACCTAATGTTAAGTTAAGGTTCTCTAAAAGCCTATCCTTAAATTATATAAAATTATATAGCGCCATTTAGCAATGGTCAAACAATTATTTATGATAAACTAATACTAGGCTGAGTTTTTAGTTTTGTATATGATTAAATACTCTCCGAATTGAGTGATATAGGAAATTTTGCGATTTCTTAAACAATAATTGAAAACAACAAACAATTAAAAAGTTGAATTAATTGTACATTTAAAATCTTATATTACACAGAATTAACGCAATAAGTAAAGTGCATTGCCTATACCAGTGCTTCCCAATCTATGGTAAATTAACCCACTTGGATAATGACAACTATTTTGTCGGGTAATGACACGCGATCCAGAAGTTATAAAAAGTAATATCTAATGATTCGGGTAATAGCGCTTGACTAGCAAAAGGTCGGCGCTACGCGCCGATTTTGCTAGATCTGCGGTGCTTCGGCTGAATTGTGGGCCTACGGCGTATTTTATTTTGAACATCAGTAGCCATTTATCTGGATATCATTCCTATTCCTTTCACCTTGGGCCTCAGTAATTGGGGTGCCTGCGGCCTTCCAGTTACGGGCAAACCAATTATTCATTCAATAAAACTACAGAAAAGAACGCAGCCATGAAAATCTAAAGCTTCACAAATCTTAATACAATGAGCTCGGATTTGAAGCCTAAGATTTTCATGACTGCGTTCATTTCTATAGTTTTATGGCCCGCCAAATCATAGTTTTCATTGTTTCGAGTGCATCAATAATATTGTTATAGTGTTCCATTAGTTGTGATAAGCATGATCTTCCTGACCGGAATCGATGTTGGTTATCATTTTTTTTTCTGAGTTTCCCCATTAACCCCACCCCCTCCCCCATTACCCCACCCATCTCCCCCATTTACCCCCACCCTTCCCCCATTACCCTCAAGGGGGGAAGGGGGCTGGCACCTTGCAAAGGATAATTTTTTTTGGTTACATATATATCGCATCTATTTTTCTGAGTTTCCCCATTAACCCCACCCCCTCCCCCATTACCCCACCCCTCCCCCATTTTGTGCCAAAATTATGATTAAAAATGAAGAAATGGGAAGAACTGTACCCCGAAAAGGGGGGGGCAGGATTTATGTTAGGGAATTTTTTTTAGCATGGGCACTGCACAATAAAAAGACGCATCGAATGGTGAAAACCGCATTGTTCTACACCAATTGTAGCGACCTGTAGGTGTGCGCAAAAAACTGTTACATATATATATATATATATAAGGCTTCATTTCTGAAATAGTATATTAGATTAGAATTGGGTAACCATACAAAAAAGGTTAGGAACTACTGGCCTATACAATGAAATATTTTGACACAAAATTTGGAGTTCTGCAGGGTTTTCCATAAGTACCTTTATCCCTTAACCTTTTCCTGCTAGAATAGGGTGAGGGGTAAAGTGGATAAAGGAACTTATGGGACACTGTATAACGCTACTTTTACAGCCGGTGTGGGTTAAGTAGGCAAAGAAATGTATTTAATATACTATTTCAGAAATGAAGCCATATATACAGAGTGTCCCAGAACCATGTATACATTTTTAAAAAACTTATAACAGGCGAACCCACTAACGGATTCAGATGATTTTTATTTTTTTTTATAGGTAAAATATACAACATCGAAATAATAGATAGTTTAATTTGTTTTAAACACGTAAGTGTTCGAAATGTCGACCATTGACATCAATGCACCACTGCGCTCTTTGATTCACTGATTGGCAGACTTCAACAAAAATGTTTGTAGGGATATTTTTACGCGCTTCTTCAACTGTGCTCTTTAGTTCAAGTGATGTAGGTCTTCTGCTGTATACTTCATTCTTCAAATGACCCCATAAAAAAAAGTCAAGTGGGTTCAAATCTGGTGAACGTGGTGGATACTCGATACTACCTCGTCGTCCGATCCACCGATAATGAAATGTTTCATCAAGGCAGTTCCTGACATCCTGATGGTAATGAGGAGGTGCTCCATCTTGTTGAAAGTAAATGCCCTCATCTCCGTATAACTGTCGAATTGCAGGAAAACCTTTTCCCCGAAGCATGTTGAGGTAGCTATGACCGGTAACTGTACCATCGAAAAAGAATGGACCAACCAAACCTTTGGAAGAAAAACCACACCAGACAGTTATACCCGGTAAATTTACATGTCGTTCCACATAAATGTGTGGATTTTCTTGTGACCAGTAAGTGCAATTATGACGATTAATTATACCATTCAACTTAAATGTAGCCTCATCAGACCACACAATTTTGTCCGCAAATTGGCCATCTTCTGTGTTTTTTACTCGAAACCATTCGCAAAACTGGATTCTGCGATCCGGATCATCCTCATTCAAGGCATGTAATAATCTCGGGATGTAAGATTTCCATTTAGCATTCTTCAGAATTCTGTGGACACTTGTCTTACTTTTCCCTGTTTCACGAGCACATTGTCTCACAGATTTTCTTGGTGATCGGTTGAATACCTGTAGCACTTCATCAGAAGTGTTAGCATCTGTTGATGTCTTTGGACGCCCAGTCGCCTGCTTGTACACATCATGCACAGTACCATATACTTCAAATTTCTCACAGATACGTGAAATGGTAAGTCGAGTTGGAGGATTAGTTCCAAAATTGTCTCTCCACTGTTGTTGAACCTTTGATATCTTCTCAACTTTAAAATACGACTTTAGCATCCATTTTCGTTGCTCAAATGATAAGCGCACACTTCCATTTTCCATGTTTACTGTAGGCAGGCAAGGCTATTACTAATTCCGATTTTGTATCTCCTTAGGCTAGGCAAGGCTGTTAACAATTTCTCTGTTGTATCTCCTTAGGCTATAGCCTATAAAAAGAAATAAAAATCATCTGAATCTGTTAGTGGGTTCGCTTGTTATAAGTTTTTTAAAAATGTATACATGGTTTTGGGACACTCTGTATATATATTATATATATATATATATATAATATATATATATATATATATATATATATATATATATATATAGCACACGGACAAAAAATTAGTCACCCCTAATAGCACCGATAGTAGGAAGTTCAAGTTCACACAGAGGGCGCTGATGTAGCATTGGTAAGTGACAAGTAGCGGTGACGTAGCACACAGGATCAGATCTGTTTCGTGAGGTGGTGAAGAACAAAGTGTGTTGGATATAGTCTGCAAAATGGGTCGTGAGGCAGACGTTACTCAGTGGCAAAAAGGAGCCATCGTGTTTGGCAGAGCCCACGGACACAAAATGTCTGAAGTAGCCCAATTTGGTGTCAACGCGTACTGTCCAGCGAGTTTACAAAGAGTGGTGTAGTTCGCAATCAACTGACAATCGACGGCGTAACTGTGGCCAGAAAACAATTCTCGACAATAGGGGCCGCCGCCATGTTTCTCGTCTAGTAACTGCAAATCGTTTTCAAACCAGAGAACAATTGCTCCAAGAAACCAATGAGGTTCTCCAGCGACCAATTTCCGAACGGACATTGCGACGAGAACTGCATGCGATGGACATCTGGAGCAGGGTACCACGGAAGAGGCCGCTGTTAACAGCAAGTCACAACTTGGCACGTTATAAATGGGCTCAGAGGCACAAAAACTGGACTGCGGCAGATTGGAAACGTGTAATTTGGTCCGATGAGTCCCGTTTTTGTTTGTTCTCCAATGATGGGAGGCGACGAGTACATCGCAGGTCCAATGAAGCCTTTAATCCTGAATGCGTCGAAGGTGTTGTTCAGGCTGGAAACAGAAAGTGAAGCGCAGGAATAGACACCCACGGACTCTGGCGGAACTTCGGGACCGGCTGATGAACGAGTGGAAGCAAATCGATGTTCAGTACATGCACAACCTCGTAGTGTGTCTGCCTCGCCGGATTCGTGCGGTTATCAAGGCCAGAGGCGCAGTCACGTTATTAGGTACATTCTGAGAGGGGTGACTAATTTTTTGTCCGGTGTGCTTATATATACAGGGTGAGTCAAAAGTAGCGCCCGATTTCTGTTTTTTCGGCTGTCAGATTGTGCATCGATCACGAGGGAGGGCACTTTGAAAATTGCAAGTAAAACAGCTTGGTACAGTTCCGTAATAATTTTCCCCCGAATAAATGGTTAGATAAACATGTCATTCATTTATTTCTACCTTCTTGTACACTGTAATACAAATGGCAAACAAACAAACAACTGACAGAAATCGGGCGCTACTTCTGACTCACCCTGTACATATATATATATATATATATATATATATATATATATATATAATATGTAACAGTTTCTTTGCGCACACCTACAGGTCGCTACAATTGGTGTAGAACAATGCGGTTTTCACCATTCGATGCGTCTTTTTATTGTGCAGTGCCCATGCTAAAAAAAAAATTCCCTAACATAATTCCTTCCCCCCTTTTAGGGGTACAGTTCTTCCGATGCCTGTGTACACATTTTTTTAATTTTTCATTTTTAATCATAATTTTGGCACAAAATAAGTCAATATTTAATAAACATTTAATATCATTCGATTCACAAAAGATTTATTTATCGATTCAATTTAAAAAAGTATATATTTTTAAAATTCATAAAGAACTTTTCGCAAAAAACTAAAAACAAGCATGCATTTTTAAAATTCATTGACTTTTATACAAAATATTTTGATATTTGTTATAATTTTAACATTTTTCGATTCACAAAAGATTTCTTTATCGATTCAATACAAAAAATTACATAATTAAAACGGGCAATTTAAATAAACACGAGTTTAAAGTTAAACGAGCCACACACGAAATTATTTATCGTGACTTTTGTGCGTTTTATTACTGTGGCTTTTGTACAAATAATTTTACTATACACAAACAATTTGATAGGATATTGATTTATCATTCTATTTTTTTGTTGTCATAGAAATACGTTAATTAAGTTATCTGATTAGATGCGCTTTTATAGTTGAAGATAATTTTTAGAAAATTATTTATTTTCCCCACTTTAAAATATTACAAAATTTCTATTAGGTATCCTAATATCATTATGCCTGTCGCTGTAAGTAAGAAAATAGCAATTATTTTCCATTTCATGAAAATTTTGGACCCCCTAGGCCTACAAAACCAATTTTCCCCTTTTCTTTATAAAAAATTGTTGATTTTCGGAAGTCTTTCGGTTATAAATTTGTACCAGTCTATTGTTTATCTATAACAATAATAATAACAATAAAAAGACGTGTGTGTGTTCCAGCCATCAACCATAACTCCAAAATGGAAGCAGTTACAAACATGAAACATGATTAGGTCCCGAGGTTGTGCACGTGGGTGTTAATAAATTAAATAATTAAATTTAAAACATTAAATGACGTCATCAAGATCATTACGAAACCTATGGTAAAATTATTGAATACCCGGTTAGGATCATTGAATGCCAGGTTAGGTCAGCTGTACGCCCTTGACGATTGGTTAGGTTAAGTCGTGATATTTTCTTTGGCTTTAACGAAAATATCATGACAACCTAACCAATCGTCAAGGGTGTACAATTAACCTAACCGGGCATTCAATTAACGTACCCGGGCATTCAATTAATCTAATCGGGCATTCAGTTGACCTAACCGGCCATTTAATTAACCTAATCTGGCATTCAGTTGACCTGACTGGGCATTCAATTAACCTAACCGGGCATTCAATTAACCTAACCGGGCATTCAGTGTACCTAACCGGGCATATATATATATATATAGCGTTCAACATCCAACGCCGGGTCGCTCCGCTAGTGATATACCTGTAACCGAGAGGTGCTTCCCGCAAGACGAATGGAGGAAGGCTGTTTAATACTTTAACTGGGCAAATCCTGATGACAGACTTGAGGGATTTCGCTTGATAACTGTCGCCTTTATTCTCTGCTTTTATATGACTGGGACAGAAGAACTTTTAATGGCTTTTGGTCTGAAGGCTTTTGGAGCTCGTCTATGGTGGCGTGTGGGAAAATTTTACGAGTCTGACATTTGATTCTTGACCACTACGAAATTAAGGTGGCGCTTGGTATCCGAAGGAACCATTTTCGTCGCCAGTCCAAATGTAACGTTCATTAAAGAAAATATCGTTTCTCGTTGTAACCTAACATTAATACCCGGGGAACTTTTTCAGTATAGATTTCTTGTGGTAACGAGGAACTGAAGACATGTCTTCAGCAAAGTGACGAATTTATGTTTGCACCAAGGTCTCTAAGGAGATCTTGTCTTCATTGAAAATGACATGTATCGGCAGGAATCGCCTTCGTAAGGGTGACCTTTTATGATGCCATTCGATTCGCACTTCAGAAGTGTATTACCGTATCGAATCTACGAAGTTTCTGCAATAAAACTGTAGGACAGTGATGAAATGTTTTACGACCATATCTCTCTCTCTCTCTCTCTCTCTCTCTCTCTCTCTCTCTCTCTCTCTCTCTCTCTCTCTCTCTCTCTCTCTGTATATATATTAGTGGTTGACCGGATATCCGCATAATTTTTAACATCCGCATCAGCACTTCTGACCGGATATTACCTCTAATAAATTATGCAATTTACAATTAAATTAGCTTATAAAGTAGCTTATAAGGCCCAGTCATGCACATTTCATGTAAAGTATTAATTATTAATGAACAAACAAATATATAAACGTCAAAATATAAATACCTGGTAAAACAGAAAATTGAATGAAACTTGTTTCATTGAATTTTCAGTCTGAAACTCTTGAGAAACTAGCGGAGCGACACGGCGTTCCCGGGTTGGATGTTGAACGCTATATATATATATATATATATATATATATATATATATATAATATATATATATATATGCCTGGTTAGGTAAACTGAATGCCCGGTTAGGTTAATTGAATGCCCAGTCAGGTCAACTGAATGCCCCGATTAGGTTAATTAAATGGCCGGTTAGGTCAACTGAATGCCCGATTAGATTAATTGAATCCCCGGTACGTTAATTGAATGCCCGGTTAGGTTAATTGTACACCCTTGACGATTGGTTAGGTTAAGTCATGATATTTTCGTTGAAGCCAACGAAAATATCACGATTTAACCTAACCAATCGTCAAGGGCGTATAGATGACCTAACCTGGCATTCAATGAACCTAACCGGGTATTCTATAATTTTACCATAGGTTTCGTAATGATCTTGATGACGTCATTTAATGTTTTAAAGTTAATTATTTAATTTATTAACACACACGTGCACAACCTCGGGACCTAATCAATATGTGTGTGAAGTTTCATGTTTGTAACTGCTTCCATTTTGGAGTTGTCTGATGGCTGGAACACACACACACACACACACGTCTTTTTATTGTTATTATTATTGTTATAGATAAACAATAGACTGGTACAAATTTATAACCGAAAGACTTCCGAAAATCAACAATTTTTTATAAAGAAAAGGGGAAAATTGGTTTTGTATGCCTAAGGGTTCCGAAATTTTCATAAAATGGAAAATAATTGCTATTTTCTTACTTACAGCGACAGGCATAATGATATTAGGATACCTAATAGAAATTGTAATATTTTAAAGTGGGGAAAATAAATAATTTTCTAAAAATGATCTTCAACTATAAAAGCGCATCTAATCAGATAACTTAATTGACGTATTTCTATGACAACAAAAAAATAAAATGATAAATCAATATCCTATCAAAATGTTTGTGTATACGCAAAATTATTGGTACAAAAGCCAGTAATAAAACGTACAAAAGTCACGGTAAATAATTTCGAGTGTGGCTCGTTTAACTTTAAACTCGTGTTCATTTAAATTGCCCGTTTTAATTATGTAATTTTTTGTATTGAATCGATAAAGAAATCTTTTGTGAATCGAAAAACGTTAAAATTATAACAAATATCAAAATATTTTGTATAAAAATCATTGAATTTTAAAAATGCATGTTTGTTTTTTGTTTTTTTTTGCAAAAAGTTCATGAATTTTAAAAATATATACTTTTTTTAAATTGAATCGATAAATAAATCTTTTGTGAATCGAATGATATTAAATGTTTAGTAAATGTTGACTTATTTTGTGCCAAAATTATGATTAAAAATGAAAAATTAAAAAAATGCGTGTCAGGCATGGGAAGAACTGTACCCTAAAAGGGGGTAAGG